>VZSF01003627.1:87763-122320 GCA_013398295.1 Chionis minor | reverse complement strand
CCCCCCGCCTCTCCCGTCCCCGCCGCCCTCTCGCCCTCCCGCCGCCGGCCCGGCCGTTAACGGCGCCGCCTCGCGCAGGCTCGCCCCGTCTCTGCCGCCCCGCCGGATTGGCTACGCGGCGTCAGGAAGGTGGCCGCCGATTGGCTGGGGCCCGCTGCGGTTGCTATGACTCTGTTGCTAGGGCCTCGGCCGTCTCCAGGCCCTGCAGGAAACATGTAATGAATTATGGATGGTTGATTTTCTCAAAGAGGCCTGATCTGTAATGCAGATGAGCTGCAAGCCCCCCCCCCCCCTTTTCTTCTGGGTTCTTTAAAAAAAAAAAATTAAAAAAAAAATATAAAAAAATAATCTGAGTTTTAAATCAGAATCTGGCATTTGCGTCGTCCCCCGTCGCAGCAGTGACTCCTGAATACTGATGTTAATTCTTATGCAAAGGCAGGGCCCGAGGTCACTATCTGTTATTTGTTCAGGAAAAGCTTGTAGGATTTTCACTGAACTCTGTGACCCGTTGGGGTATTATTTCCACCCCCCCCCTTTGGTTCAGAGACAAAATAGGATACAAACACCAGAAGTGGTATTTTCTAACAGTTGGAGGGGAAACCGTCCCCTCGGAGCACGATGGAGCTGGAGGAATCCTGCAGCCAGGCCGGCCAGCGTGCTGGCTTTTCTGGCCTCCTAAAAGATGTCATTGCCCAAATGCGACCCAAGACCTTCTGCCAGCATCGCGCGTGTGGTTCAGGCCTCCATTAAGGGCTTCAGTAGCCTTTGGCTGAAGAGAGGTTGCCTCTGAGTGGCACATCCATAACATGTCGGCTTCACACCAGTGCAAAACTGGATGTTGTTACCCCCAGCTGGAACCCCCGACGTGAACAGAGCGTCTGATGCTCCACACCTGAATAAACAGGTTGCTACAATTCATTTAATTTCCCCAATCTTCATCTATTAAGAAGTACGGTGGATGTTGCGCTACAGAAATAATATTTTCCTATACCTAATGAATACTGATGTCAGAAGAGACACCTCTCATGCTCATACGGAGTTTAGTTTTGTGGGGTTTTTTCATACTGGTGACAAACTATTTCAATCCTTTCCGTGTCAAGCCTCTGTGGACAAATGTGAATTGAAAAATTATTAATTTTAGAGAAAATAATGAGCCTCATCCTTATTTTGAGTCAGATTTAAGCTTGTGTAATTTTGTCCAAGTGTGGGCATCCTCAACTATCCAAATATTGACCGCAGCAGAGGGCTCTTCATGCCTGGAAGGTTCATGACCAATGTGGGGGATGAGGCAGCCCTGCTCCTCCTCAAACCCTGTTTTTAAGGCAACTGCACACTAAGTGATTAATTCAGCAAGGAAATGACTGAGCAATTACACAAATTTCTACAGGTTTTACATTGTGGAATTTATGCTTTTTGCACCTCGGATCCTGATTGGTTCATAGCTCTTCCTTGGGGAGAAGTAAACGACTTAACCAAGACCTCTGAGATGCAGGTGAAGATATATCCGACCCTTCTGTGATTAAGAGTAGAATGATACTTTATTCCTAGGATTATTAAGCAAAATGTTCTGTTGTGTAAAAACCAATGAGCGCTGAAAAAACAAAAGAAGGTGGTCTGTGAAACACTACATACAGGAGTAGAAAATACGGTCAACTCTGTTCACCAAGCAATCCGTAAGAGCTTCAGCTGCAATGGCCTTTATGTTTTCTTATTTTCTATTATTAAAATGTTTTCTACTGAAGAAAATGGTTAGGGCGAAACTTTATTGCCTATCCCACCCATTCCTGACAGAACATTCATCAAATTCCATTAAAAAAAATATCCAGGCTATAGATGTGTCATTAGAGACCCAATGATGCTTAAAGCTCAGAAATTTCTGAGATGCAGTTTGCTGAAAACATAGCATTAACATTTGTGTATATCGATATGTTAAATTTGGGGGTTTTGTTGTGTCTTTTTTTTTTTTTTTGTGACTGGTTCTGTGCAACATACATTAAAATGAAAAATGCGTTAGCAGTTCATATTTGCAGAAAATGTAGGTCATGGTTTTTGTGAACCAAATAATTGTGTTTTAAACTTTTCATTTGGTGATCGTTATTTTTGTGTATAATACTCTATGCCTAACCCATTGGAAGATGATTATTCCCACACCTATATAAATACAGCATGCACCATCAGATTTGGAATAGCTTAAATAGTCAGCAAAGAGGCAGCAAATGACTTCTTATTCACAGATGCGATTTAAACAAACACGTATTTCCAGTGCTATAAATAGTCTTAATATGTCTCCATGCTTTCTGTTGAGGAAGCACAAGAAATTCAACCAGCAGCAGCCAAGCTCTTTCTGAAGCCATGCTGTCAGGTTGTGGAAAAGTCTTAGCAGAGCTGGGCATTTTAACAATGTCTGCAGGATAGATTTTGTCTTTGTGCGTTGGTCCTAACTTCACTAAAAGAGTGCTTGAACGTGCAGGGCAGAGAGACCTCAACTCCAGCGAGCCCTGTGACTCCCCCTGGACATTTTGTAGGCAGCTCCTCAAGAGGAACCTTGCTGAGTTTTCCTGATTGAGATTTTATAATTCCTTTTGCTGTGTTTGTGCGCCGAGGGGTGAGGAGGGGCTGGAGGCCTTTAAGGTATGGACCTAACAGCCTGACTCAAACGGGTACAATACATACTGGACAATAGTTGAAGTGCGAGAAGGTCCGGAGCCATCAACAGGGAGAAAAATAATGCAGGAAGCTTTCACAAAAGAAGCAGCTCTTAAGGAAAGAGCTGAATGAGGAAAGGGAACTTTTTGATGCATGGTGAGTGGGAGGTTGGTGTGTGGCCAGGGTGGAGCGGGAGGCAATCTTCAGAAAGCAGGAGTGGTTATGAGAAAGGAAAGAGAGGAAGTAAATAGTTTTGGGTTTTTTGGGGTTTTTTTCTTTATATCTGTAGCATCTGATTGAAAAAAAATCAAATCTATTTCCACAGAAAATATCAAAGTTATATTTTTCTTTTTCCAAATTTTCAATGTTATTGTCTCAGTAGAAGTTTCTTTCTTTTAGAAACAAAGGGCTTCTTCCAATTTACTTGAAGAGAATGAAAACTTTCCAAGGCTCCTTTTCTATCAAGGGCTGTATAAACAAAAAAGCTTTGCATTTTTAACAATAATAGTTTTAAAATAGTGCTTTGGCACAAACATATTCTTCACAAAGATCCTTCTGTAATTTAAAACATTTGCTGCTGAAGTGATTTCAACTGTTTTATGCTATCAGTAATCTTCATGGAGTTTATATTAATCCACAAACATTGTATAATGTGATGAAGCTGATGAGAATCAACAAAGGATAAAGTAGAGTATCACAGCCCAGATAAAAAACCCCACTGTTTAATGCCAGCTGCTCAGGAAATGTCAAAAGTAAAGTGAGTTTCAGGTCAAAGGCACTGGGAACGCTCTGTTAGCAGCCCCTAAGACAGGCAGCTGTTGTAGTTAGTATGAAGAAGGATATGGTAAGTCCTTTTTAATCTATCCCTGGGCCTCCTTCAAGCTTCCCAGACACAAATCTGTCCCATTTGGGTCACCTCTCTGGGATTGCTGGGAGTTTTTCAAAACATACCCTCTTTGGTCTTTCGAATGTTCCCCATCAGCTTTGCTAAAGGCTGAGATTTCAGTGAAAATCCTGCTCCTAGGACACATGTGGGCTCAGTGCCAGGCCTTGAAAGTGCAGAAAATAGTGGGCAACTGCTCTTTTTTTAACTTTCCATGACAGCAGGGATCTTCCATCACCCCTCATTTTTCTGCCACGGCATTTAGTAGTATCTGTGTTAGGCCCGTTTCCATCTTGTGCGCCTTTGCCTTCGAGCACTTTGGCGTGCTATTCTGGAGCATTCAGGCGGTAGGTGGTGAGTGTACCTTGTTTATCACCAGTTAAGGGAGTTGTGCCTCCTTCTACAACACTAAATTGGCAGGTGAAACTTCTGAAGAAATAGGACAAGAGCGTGGGCAGGTTAATAGCTTGATGAACCTTTCTATAGGTGGCCCTTCCATGGAGGACTGGGCACCGTTCCATGTGACTAAGAAGCAGAGGATCTGGTTTGGGAGAACTAACATGATATGTGCTAATACTGCTTGAGAAAATGTCCCCAGCAAGGTGCTGTAAAATTAGAAGAGTGTTGACATCCACTCTGGAATGAACAGAAGAGCAGCTTGGCCCTGTAACTTCAGAGCCATAACAGGCACTTTCTGTACCTGAATTTCGTGTAGATGTCCCGTAGATGTGCACCAAGTCTGCTGTGAAATACAAGGGATTTTGCAACGATTATTCAGAATTTTGCAGGTTAACAGCATGGTTTGAGTCTTTCCTTACGTATGTTTTTGCTGTCTCTTTGAATTTTCCAGGATCCTCTAAATGTGTATTCAGTCCTTGAATGCTCTGTTTTGTACCAGAGGAAAAATTGTAACATAACGCCGTGCGATGTACTTCCTGATGTGCACCCTGGTAACGTGCAGTGGGATATGGCTTATACATTTTTATTATACGGCACTAGGAAACAAACTTATTTAGTACAAAGCGTGTAAACTCAGCCAGGGCATTGGTGAAACTGATGAGGCTTACTCATTAAAAAGATGAAATAATATACAAGTATGTTGTCAGTTCTATTGTTTGAATAGTGGCTATTGGGAGATATAGATTGGGAAGAGGGAGCTGAGTGACTCAGATCCTGCTGGTGGCACAGAGCTTTTTGCTTCTTAGAGCAAGGCAGCGTTTCAGATTTGGTCCCGTTTGCGGCGTAATCATCCATCAAAGTGAAGAAAGAGCAGCCAACGTGATGCCATCTACTAGGGATCCAAACCTTCACCTTCACGGAGAGGGGATTTATCTCATCGTGTGTTAGACATTTACAGAAGAGACATCTACAGCACATCTAGTGAGCCCTGGCACTAGACAGGCCCTTTTTGCATGTAATGCGTTTGATCTAGTTCTGTCTTCCTTAGGTTGAGACAAGCCCATGTCCTGGAACTATGTGTGTTAGGATCATAAGGCCCAAAAGGATATGCCACGTGGTGATCCAGGCTCTTCGGGAAACTCACTTTATGTCTCCTTCAAAAGAGCTCTGTGTCATGTTGAAACGTCTCAGCCATGTTGGACTTTGCTGTCTGCCACACAATCCTCTTCCACACCCAACTTGTTTCTGAATCCAGAAAGAGCCGTTTTCTGCATAAGCGAAGAATAGTTACTTCAAAGCAACTGGTTATTGGCTTTCCCTTCCTGCTCCTCGTGCAGCAGCTTTTGGTAGGATCACTGCAAGCATAGCCACAGAAATTGCTTTAAAAGCAGCTTGGTGGCTGCTTCAGCTTTCCAGGTCAGCTGGCAGCGGTGAGATGTCTCATACCTCTGCAGAAACAACTGCATTTGCGGCCATTACCATAGTGATACAGCACACTGTTTTGTCCATGGTCTGCGGTCAATAGAATATGTCAAAATGTTGCCATTTATCCAAAACTGAGATAAAACAATGACATAAGAGGAATAATGGGACTTTGGATGTAGATCCCATATGCCATAATTCTACTGGATTGCAGATAGCTTTCATTATGTACGGCCTGGGAAAAAAATGTCCCATGATGGGTCGGATCTTTCTGGAGAAAGGATCATGATGCCAGGATTATGGATGTTTCATAAGGAGTAAGTGCCCACGTTGCTGAATCTTTGATAAAGTAGCTGGCTGTGTGAATAAAAGTAGCATGGACAGTTAATGTGTAATAGTTAATGTTACTTAGTTTATTTGCGAGCAAAAGCTCCAATTCCCCTTCAGCAAACCCTGTGTAACACAGTGGGCTGTGGCATTGTGGGCTATTTGAGCTTTTCAAGAAGGTCTTGAACTCACAAGCTATTAGCAAAGTCGGATGTTTGAATCTGCCTGTGCTAACTTTGAATTTATAGGAATTTTGTTGGCATTGGTAGCACAACTTCTATGGTGATCAGTGGAAACAACACTGAGTCTTGATTTCTTAAGAGTAATTTCCTCTAAGGTAAGAAAGCACTGTGAGTTCATCTAGTTTGATGTCCTGTATAGCACAGTCTATTCAGTTTCACACGATTCACGTATATTTTCAGCATGATCATTTTGGCTAGATTAAAGAATTTATGTCTTCAGGGATAACAGTTGCATGCCACAGGCATAGAACAGAAAGAACAAGCTATAGTGCCAAACATGTGCAAGGCCGCAGCGACGCTGGAGAGTTTATTAAATGGGACATGCCTAATTGATCGCAATTAGTGAAAGTAATGCCTTCTCCCATCTTTTAACTAATTTCTTTCCAATTTGACCTGAGAAACTCTTTCCAATCTTAAATCTGCCAATCAATATGATTCTGTGCGCATAAGCCAGAAATACAAATGTAGTATCTAGGAACATTGTTCTCTACCTGTTCAGAACACAGATCCAGTTTGTTTGGTGCCTTCTTGTCAGTTATGGCAAGCCTGTAATTTTGCAAAAAACACCCCTCAAACAGGCAAATAAAAAATCCCAATCTCCAAACCCCAGTTGTCTCCATCTGGCCAGTTGTGCACGAGAGGGAGAGGGAATCCTTCCTACCCTGCCTTGCACTGAGGGTGAACTAAACCACATCTTTTAGGAAGGTATGTGGTATCACCTTGAAACCTCCAGCCAATAGTGAGACCCCCTCCTTCACTGGTAATCTTTTAGTGTTTAATTACCCTGTCTGCAAGAAAATTACATCTTGTTTCAGGGCTGAATTTGTCTAACTTCAACTTTCAGCCATTCAATCTTTTTCAAGCTTTTGGCAACAAGATTGAAAGCGCCTTATTAGGTATCTTTTCCACCAGTAAATGCCTGTATAAACTGATAGAGTCATTCTACAACTTACCTGAAGTTCTGCCTCTAAAAAGCACTTCCCAACTCTTGCTCTCCCCGCATCTCTCTGACAGAGCTGCCTTTCCTCTATATGCTGCATGGTCACAAACCAACACTGTCTTCTAGCGAGTGATAGGGGAAGGGGAAGAAATTATCTAAGAAAGAAAGAGAAGAGGTTCAAAAGGAATTTCTTGATGATTGATCACTGTGTATTTGGAAGAGGCATTTTCTCTTGAAAAGCAAATCTCTGCTAAAGAGACATTTCCTGCCTACCCCCAAACAGGCTGCCAGCTCATTTCTGCAATATGGATACTGAATGTTTGCAAAGCAGCGCCCTGTCCTGGACCACACCTGGCAGAAACCAGACAGGCTGCAGTGAGGTCAGTTCCTGCCTCTGGAGCTGTCACGCTTTATATCATTTGAGGACGTAGAAAGTGCCTTACAAAGAGGCATGTGGATGCTAAGGAACACTGGCTAAAGCAGTGATAACCTGTAGCATCCTTTATGGTGCTCTGTGTCCTTAATCTTCCGACCGTCCGTAGCAATACAGGCCCTCCAAACCTCGGGTGGGGAGAAGAGTCGCAGCTGAAATAATAGAAAATCCCAACCACTTAACTTAGCAAGTCCATATTAAACATAAAGGAACAGTAAAAAATTCACTACCAATCTTCTATTGAGAGTCTAGTTTCTCACCCTACCCATCCAGTTATTCATATATTTAATTAACACTTCACTTTTACATTATGAAAACATCAAGATACACCTGCTGGTCTAGGGCATCGCTAGATGAGGACAAAAATGTAAGGCAGTCCCCATCCCAGCAAGCTTGTGGGACTGTAACATAAGCTATTTATAGCTGACCAGATCAAAGCATTTAGTGTAGAAGGAATGAGGGGTCCAAAATAAGAAGGTCAGTACAGCTCTTCCCCAAGGAGGAATGATGAGCATAATTCCACATTTGCCGGTGGTGCAGCTCCAGTGTGTACCCTACAGGGGTAAGTTCTGCAGCAGTGATTTGTTTCAAACGTCTTCACTTTTTTCTCTCAGGATGAAGCAAATGTTTTAAATTACAGCTATAGCATGGAAGAGAGAATTTGACTAAAGCACAAATATGAGTCATGAAAGTGTTCATGCCTTATTTTCAGGGTAATAACTAAACACCTGCTAAATTACATTTTAAAAAATTACCCAGTGTTTCACAGTGGGTTTTATCCTTTTGTTTGTTATTTTCTCTCTTCAGCCCTGCTCTTGATCCTTGATCTGTGTGGGAAGATTGTCTCATCCATGCCGAGCTCCCAAAACTCAGCAGAGCTCTGCCTGTGCCGATGCTCTGCCCGTGAGGGGCTGACTACAGGACAAGGACTGAGGTTTGTGCAACAGGAACCGCACTCCACAGCGCATTTAGGTGGAGCCCTGACATACCACTGAGTGCACCAACACAACATGAGAGAAGGGATCATTGCCCAGAAAAAGCATAGACTTTTTTTTGAAAGCTTGTGCAACAGAAATAAGAAATTAAAAGTGACTCATCCGCGTTGATTGTGTCTAACCTTTACTTTCCCACATGTTGCTGTTTTCTTCTGTTAGCAACTTTAGTGTAGTAAAAGTGTCTTGCTGAGGAGGAGAACTCTGTAGATGGGCATTATCTCCCCTGAGATGCGCAGTGTATATTCTGTTCCTGAGCCTCTTGGGAACGTGGTGGAGGACTCATGTTCAGTTGGCTGTTTTGCGTTTTATGTTTTCTTTGGTTGTTTTTCATTCTGGCACTGAGTGGGCAGACAAGACTCTTGAACAATCTGTAATTACATAGTGTCACAGTTGATGAGGTTACAAAGGAGTAAATATGTAGCTGGTATTAGAGAGGATATTTTTAACAATACTCACTCTACATCTAATAGAGTGCATCTGTGTCCTCTGCGGGCGCTCCGCCTTAGATAATATAAAAGGAGAGCAACGGGGAAGAGGGCAGCATAATATCTGCATAGTCTTCAGTGGAATCAGTTTCTGCAAATACACACTTGACATTTGAACTCTTTCATACCCGTGCTGGTCCTATTGATGCCAGTGGCATCTTTGCCCTTGAATAGGAATAGGACTGAATTCTGACTGTTGAATCTCTTATGACAAGAGAGGTGGAAGTTTCCCAGTGTGATCTGATTTCCGTAGTCAAAGAGAAGAGTTCTATTAGACTATCGTGTCAGTAATTCTTGACCTGGGGTCATGACTGTGTCTCAGGGAGGCACAACAACTCTCCCTTCTTTTTGGCTCACAAGAAGAGAACAACAGCCTGATATATTTTTCTGTTGTAACATAGGTCACAGCGCGGAACAGAATAAAATAGTTTCATCAGCCTGCCTCTGCTGGGTTGTTACCTGCTGCGTTTCCACTTCTGCTAGCCAAATTTTGACATCTTGGTGATACAGAACAGCCTGCTCTGGACAGTACCACATGTCTAAAGTCATGAAATCATATTGTATTTATACCACTCAGAGCTGAGGGAAATAACCTTTTAAAGAGTCAAGGGCCAATTTTATTTTATGATGGCAATGTGAAAAGATTTGTTTAAAAGGCTGTTGCATATTGATGCTTGATGTTCCTTGCCTGAAGCGGTTACTAGACACACTCTTGGTCATCTTTATTAATTATTTGTACTCCAGCAGCACCTATGAATTCATGTACCTTGTCCAAACGTATAGAGTGACGTTACTTGAGAGTCTGTCATTTCCAGCTTTCAGGGCCGGTGTGGGAAGAACAAGGCTGACTTCCATGAAGCGATGTCGGTTCACCTCAGCTGTTGCTCTACTTGTGCAACCTGAGGATGTGACACAGGCTGTTGGGAACATCCCCCCACCTCTCCGCTTCACTCTTCGAGGCATCGCAAACAAATTGATCTGCAGCAGCGACATACCTCCCCGTGCACTTTACAATGAAATGGCAGGACTCCCCGGTGTATAGGGGTGTTGTTCCCTGGCTTATAGCATGGCAGTAAAGGAAAAAGCATTTAAAAAAATACTTAGGAAAATAAGACAAAACTGAGAAAAGCCAACAGTACGCTCAGTTTGCCAAAACCTGGACAGAAGCGCACACTGGCGCTATTTTCTAGAGTCACTTGCTGAATTCCCGAAGAAATTACTAATAATTTTTTTTCGTTTTCCTTGCTGTGCTCTGTCTCTTTCTTCCTCAAATTCTGATGGCTTTCAGCATCTGGCAATAGCACCACCTACGCAATACAGCAGAAATGATCAAGAAATAAGGGGAGTGGTTGGATGATCTGCTTCTTGAGCAGCCTGCTAAGAGCCATCTTCTGTATGAATGAAAGAAGTCAGACGCAGTGTAGGAAATCCAGCAGAACTTGCTTCCCCTTTTCCCCCTCTTTCCTCTAGCCACAGGAGCAGACCCAAGCAATCGCAGTCCTCTGGGTCTGTTGTGGTGTGGAGGGATTATCCCTTCCCCCAGCATGAAGGGTTATTTTTGACTTCTTTTTGTCTGCCATTTACTCTGGTTTCCCTGTCTTGAGGTTTTCCCTCTCTCATTTAAACAGTGTTGCTTGGGTTTTGGCAGCAAGGTGTGCAGGACACAGCACAGCCAGGCCCGCTTTCATCTAAAAGGCAGAAGGAAAACAATCCCATTTCCTTTGGCTTTATCATATTTTGTGGGATCTCTGCCTGACCCACACCATTCCCTTTCTCCGCCTCTGCTCCTCCTTTGGTCTGCCCACTCAAACATCCCCCTTGCTACTCTTTTCCCCCCTTGTCATGTAAAACCTCAACATCCAGGTAATGAATGCCAGCTCACCTCTTTCTCTTTATCCCTATTTCTGCGAGGTGAATGAACCCGCTGACAATGGAAGGAGGAGATAAGAAATCCCCCACGGAAATATCACAGATACTTAAAATAATTTGGAGCAAAAATCCCTGCAGGTTTATTGAAAACACACTCCACCCCACCCCCGCCCCGACACACAGGGAGTTATTTATCTGCTTTACTGCATTTTGCTTACGTCAAGAGCTGGATCGCTCCTGTACAGCCCCCTCTCCAGGCAGATAATTGCTACATATTCTTTTGTATTGCTGCCACCACCTCCACCATCGGGCGCGTTCTCAAACAATCGCCTGCGCAGCCTCGGAGCAATCCATCTCTCTGCAGACAGTAGGATAACAGTGCTTTGATACTAGGGGTCTCCCAGGAGCAGGTGAGAGTCTTGCCTCTTTTCCTGAAAATCAAATGAAGTAAATACTGCGCATTTCTCCTTCCTTTTCCAGATCATTAGCAAAGATGTTAAATAAAACCGGGCTAGCTCTGTGACAGTTCCAGCCTCTTCTCGATGGTATCTCGTTGGCCGTCACTTCCACGCAGACACACCGACCTGATGCAGTGTCATTTATCATTACCTTTTGTTTACAGCCACTCAGCCAGTTGTCACTCTGTGTGACAATGCCCGTATTCAAGCCAATATGAATTTATTTCTCATAGAAAGACTTTCTGAGAGTAAAGCTTATGCCTCACTAAGGATCCAGCTATACTGTGTTACTGGCAAGACCTTTTCCTTCACCGTCACCCATTATATTTCTGATTAAATGAATTGTAGCGTAGCATAGCCTGCCCTTTCTGTTCTTGTTATTTACTGCTCAGGGTTTCTTCCACATGCTCATGCTTATCTTTTCAGCTGGGTAGTCATTAAATTCTATTGCTATGTGTTTAGGCAATAACAATTTTTAGGCTTTCTTTGATTTCCTCCACCTGTCTGCAGCTTCTGAAGGCCCGTTTCATTCTCAGCTCCCCAGACATGGGACTGTCAGGCTGCATTGGCTGCAGGCAGCCAGAGACCCCAGCAGTGCCAGGATTAACCAGGGACCCCAATTTTTCTCCGAGAAGAAGGATGCCTCTGACAAGCGTGACATCAGTGTGTGTGAGGCAGGAGATAAATAGCTTTTTGTAGGTCACGGTAGCCACCGCAGTGGATCTTGGTTTTGAGCTTCTTCCTTCTCTACCCATCCCTTTTCCCTTGCTGCTCAGTGAAGGTGGGAGAGAAGAGCCAGATGCAGGGGCAGCATCCCACAGGGAGCTGGGCCACATCTGGTTGTCCCTCCCCTCCCTGCGCTGGTGTGGCCAGGTGCAGGTAACAGCCTCTTCGGCACAGCTGTGGACACAGACAGGAGGACGTTGCTCACCTGCTGCGTTTGCTGAGTTGTCTTCTGGATGAAGGCAAAGCCGGATGGAGAAAACCTGCAGGGACTTGTTGGCCGTGATGCACATCAGAAGTACATTCAGCAAAACAGTTTGTGATGCTGTGGACAAGTAATGCCTCTCATTTAACTTTTTTCCTATCGTTAATATATTCATTGCCAAAGTAAATATTCAATTTCCCAGTACTAATGCAGCCCAAGTACCCTTTATTACCTATGTATTCCCTCCCTTATTGTCTCCTGCCCCAACAGCATAAAATATATAATTGCACAAAAAAGCCTGGGGGACTAGGGACATATCTTAAACTTCCAATCTGTCTACAACTTCAAAGTTACAACAGGAACCAAATGCCGGGCCCAAAACACAGAACTGGACGAATTGTTTCATGTAAAATTTCGGGTGAACCAGGAAGATTCCATGATACTAAATATTTACTTCAGAACAGATTTTATCTCACTGAGATTTTTTTTTCCCTAATTTCGTAGAAAGTGAGCTTCTTTTTAATACTGTCAGGGTGGTACACTCCATTTTTTTAACTGAAAAATACATTTCAACTAGAAAGGGCATGAACATTTATTTTAAAAAAAGTTTTAAATTCTTAACATCAAAAGGAAAATAAATTATTTTGGTATATGAATCATTTTGTTTTACTTGATAAAATGATTTTAAAAACAGTTCTCTGTTTGCTGATAACTAACAAACCAGTTTGGAATGAGGCACAGTTATTTCAATGATGTTTTTTCCAGAGCTAATAGTGAGATAAAAATCCATTATCTGTGAAGCTCAGAGTAGAGAGTCTAAGTCATGAATGTTATGTTGAAAGCATCTGCAATCTTTAGAGGGTAGATACTGTGCACTTTTAAAAATGTGAATATATAGTGTGTATATATATATCTACATGTGTGTGTTTATATATATACACATATATGAATGTGTACGTGTATATCTGTAAACAACAAGTATGTTGCGCCGTAGCAGTTTTGCCCGCAGATATAGTGGCTCAATATAGCTTATGGAGAGGCATGCAGTCTGCATGCTTACAGATATTATTTCTTTACAGCTTTGGACCCTGTCCAAGATTTAAGCACATACTTATGTTCGAGTATATCGGTAATTGCACTGAGCTTTCCTTGAAAGTTTTCCTTAAGTCTTTTCCAAAAGTCTTCCTTGAATATACGGTAGGGGGATTTTGTTACTAACCCTTTTAATAGTCCCCAATACGCCTCATTTTCTTCTGTGTAAGGAATCACGATGATGCGATGCATGCGTAAGCAGCCTGGACTTGTGGGCTGTATGTGCTAAATATTTGGATCCCAGCTTTTCTTCAGTTCCCTCAAACAGGGACACTTCTAAGAGCGGACAAAGCAAGCAGGCCTGTAGCGTCCTGCATAAGAGTCAGCGTCCAGATGCTCTGGAGAGCAGATACGCCACTGCTGCTGGGGGTCTATAAGGTGTTGAGGGCAGTAGCTACTGCTTGGTGTGATGGAGGGACAGCACTTGGAGAAGCTGTGCTTGCTGCCATCTCTGGCAACATCAAGACTGGCAAATTCAGCTCCAAGCCTTCTACAGTGGCCACGGATCCAGCAACCTGGCCCTCATCCTTCATCCTCAAGGCCAACTCTCCATTTTGCCTGCCCCCTGAGTCAGATTGAGCCACCTTTGCCTATAGGTAGGGATAGCATGAGTGAAGAAACAGGCACAGCAAGACCAGCCCAACCCACCCGGCGGTGCTTAACGTGAGCCTTCCGTGGGGGCGCAGGTGCCACCTCCTCCTGTAGGTGACTGGAAAGCAAGGGAAAACAAACAGATCAGCCTTCGGCTGTGCAGAGCTGCACATCAGGTCCCCAGTGCCCAGCTCCCCACTGATGGACAGAAGCGCGTGGCGGAGGCAGTGTAGCATAGCTTGTTTAGCACTGCATTATGTTAATGCGTACCGGAGAGCCATTAACATGGGATTCTTAGATTTAAAATATAACAAACCACACAATTCAGTGTTTTGTACCAGTGTGTACTCTGGAGTCATAAGCACTTAATTTTTTTGATCAAGTTTCAGCCCAAAAGAAGTATTATCAGCTAAGTAGCTCTCTAATCTATCTATCTATCTATCTATCTATCTATCTATCTATCTATCTATCTATCTATCTCTATCCATCCACAAATATATATATTTCTTCTTAATAAAATTTGTCAATATTTACCAGACATGTAATGGCACTGTTATTTTTTACCCAGGGTGCATGTTTTACCTATTACGTTATACAACCTTTCTAAAACCAAATCAAGCAAGAACATTAGCATCAATCCACTGAATGCAGGCACTGTTTAAAAAATGTAGATGTTTTCAAACACTAGAGTGAATGGAAAAATATTGCTGCTTTGACTGTCAGATTACATTTCTTTCCTATTGAAGCTAAGTGGGTTAAATTAAGTGATTAATTAACTATGCATCTGCACAATTAGGTGGGCATTTTTATTCTGTTTAACTTATATATTTATTTCTAACTTGGGAAGAAAAGAACCGTAACGAGACAAAGGGAAGAACATCTACCAGAATTAGAGATTCCCAATAGCACTATGGTAGTATGCATTTTACTATCATTTCCATTGTAGCATTGTGAATTCATTGGGTTTAGAACTCAGGCATGACAATTTGCTCCACGGTGAAATTTCTCAGTTAGAGGAGATTTTGCTCGACTTTCTTTACTGTTGTTTTTAGACTAGAAAATCTGTAAAGGCATCTAACAAAAAGAACCGCCTTTGTTGCAGGGTTTCTGAGTTTTGCCTTGTCATGAGCTGGCGTGGCCCATTCTGTCACTGAGGTGCCATTTCCAAAATCAGCTCCTGAGCGGCTGCCTGGACTTTCGTCTGCGCTGTGCATGAGGGGGAGTAAAGGTGGGTGCTACTTTGCTGCCAAGGAACTGCTCAGATGCCCAAGCCAGTCTAGGGCAAAAGCAGCGATCACAAGCTTTTCCTCCATCCCCCTTCCACGGTGCATGTGGACATCCATAAACCTGCCGCTAGCCTTCAGTGGAAGAAGGGCATCTATGGCTTCTCCTCTGGGGGAAAAACTCTCTCCTTCCACCCCTTGCACTGCCCCCCATAACCGCAGCTGGGTGCAGCTTTGTGCTGGATTTCTGGTCGAATTCCCCCCGCATGGCGAAAACAGAAGTGCTTTTCAGCACTGCCATTTGCCGAACCTCCTTTCCGAGATGGTTTTTATCTCGGTCCCTGCCAGAAGCTCGGTCGCTGGCTGGTACAAATGCTGTAAATGGACTAATGTGGGCCCAGCAAGCGCTGGGACTACAGCTTTGAGCTGCGCCTTTGAAAATAATGAGCTGGATTGTCAGAGCCCTCGGTCAGCAAGGCGAGAGAATGAGAACCCCGCTGCTCCCCTGCTCAGTTTGCAACTCCAGCTGCCGGCGGTGGCAACTATTCAACTGACATTCCCTCCAGTGAGAAAGGTCTTTGGCAACAGGGAAATGTTGGGATTTTTTTTTTCCCTCCCCTGTAACTTTTGTTTTTTTGGCATCAGCTGCCTTGTGTCCTCATACAAAAGTTCTTTTCTTCTCTTTTTCTTTTTCTTTTTTAAGCTGACATTTTGATTCTGCTTTAATTAAACCACTTTGGAAGCAGCATGACTCTGTTTTGGAATGAGTTGCACTGGTACAAATTTTGTGCGGAGGCATCTCTATTTCAGAGTGACTACATCCCTTCTGACAGTCCTCCCACAGCTAGCCCACCTTGGCTTGCTCCAGGCTTCCAGCAGTCTGGGGTTTTTTTTGTTTTACCTGCATGAACCCTACTGCTCTGCAAGCATCCTGACCAGATGGCACAGGGCAGTTTACGTGCCGAGAGGCAACCGCTTTCGCTCCTTTGCTTTTCTGCTTGCTTGACACCCCTCTTGCTCCTTGCCCCCTCCTCCCCTCTTCCACTCAATTACTGCCCCAGTGGGGATGCCTTACCCCAGGACTTCTCGGGGCTTTTTTCCCCTCCCAGAGGAAGAGCACGGCCACCCCTCACTGAATTCGTCAATGCTGTGCTGTGACCTACCCGTGCCTGGGGCAGAGCGTGCCGGATGAAAGCGATTGTGGGCACAAGGGCCACCACCCTGCTACATCCAAGGAACATTGGTGGCATTACTGCAATACAAAGGTGCTCTCTTACTGCTCCCTCTACCTAAAGTTCTGCACCTGATTTTGCAAAGTTATAAGCAGGTATAAATAGTGATCATTATAAGATCAGTGATTCTTTTTTTTTTTTTTTGCTGTTTCCCTTCAAACCCACCCCCGTCCTGCCCTGCTCATGTGGTGCTCCTACAGGTTTATACTTTTAACAGCTTTGTTTTGTTCAAAGTGTCTAATTTTGCGGTAATTGGACAAATATCCCACCTTTTCCACATGTCCATGTGCTTTAACTTTCTCTCTCTTGCCTGTTTAACTGCTCTTCTCCTCTTCCCCTCTTCCCCCTCTGCGTCGAGCACAGTAGGCATTAAAGCACCAGTGTTTTGCACGGCATGTTTACCAGGGTAGAAAAATCCTGGTTCAAAAAAACCACGAGTGAACACTCCCGTAGGTTTTTTAGCTGCATTTATAGTGGAGGAGGTAAATTGCCAAAATTGAACCATGACAACATTACAAAAATCCGTGGAGATGATAAGGCAGAAATTCCCAGATGTCCTCTCCCCCCGCAACCCCACTTCCAAGCCCATGAGCTCATCCCCACCAGCATTTCCTGCTTGGGGTGCGTGCCTCAGCCTGGAAAGCACCACTAGAAGGAATTCTTGGCTATTTTCGGGCAGATCCTTGGAATTTTTAATAATTCAGATTCAAATCTATGATTGAAAAACGTATGAGAGAGGATCTAAACGGAGATAATTCGTGCTGAGTTTCGGTGCCTGGATTATTGAATACTATGCGGCCTCCTCATGGGGCTGTCTTCATTCACTGTTTCCTTCCTACCCCAGCAAGGCCTTTCTGAGCACTAGTCTGGTACATCAGTGTTTGCTCCATTTCCAGGTCTTTTAGAGCCTTTTAAAGCAACATCCAATTCTGTGTTGCAGCCCAACATTTCAAGAAAGCATCCACTTACAGAAAGGAAATCCATGGAGGTTAAGAAATAATTACGAATCTGAGCAGAACTATTATAATTACAAATATTTTTACCCTGTGCTGTTGGTTAGTGGATTGAAAATTGAGCCCACTTGGACGAATTAAATGAAAGGCAGGAGGAAGACTGTTGGGAAGTGATTAGCTGGTCCCTGTGTCCTGGAAGTCCCGCGGTTGCACTACTAGGAAATTCATAGCATCCCTAAAGCTAAATGGTGGAATGCTGAATCACAGGATATCTTCCTAGGACATTGCACAGTTACTTTGAAAAAAATCTGACACTACAATAAACATGAAAGTGGTCTTAAACTGGCATTAAAAATCTCACTGAATAGGTTTAACAGAAATTTTCTGTCAAATAATTTTTCTTAGGGATGGCACCAAACTGGATAGAAGATGGCTGGCAGAATTAGGTAATTTGGGGAGTTCTGGCTCCGTGATCCCTCTCTTATAAGAGAGTGAGGAAAGAAGCGGTTTAATTCCAGGAGAAGCAGCACGGCAAATATTTCTTCTTTGAGCAAGTGAAGAGAGGAGGGAGGCTGGGATCAGTCCCTGCTCTGCCCCGACTGCGGGGCAGCCACGAGCCATCGCCTGTTCGGGGCAGACAGTGAAGTTGCAACCATAGCAGCTATGTTTAGTGGTAGGTATTTTCAGAATCAGGATTCTGTGTTGTCATCCACGTCACACAGCACCTGACTGGCAGATGTCTGGATACGCAGTGAGTTTTGGAGGGATCAGTAGCTTGGAAGCGCTGGAGATTTTTTTAATGTGACTATTTTGATCATATTGTCTTTATTCTGAAAGCGAATTTCTAACTACACCCACAGTTCCGGGTCAGCAAAAAGCCAGAACTCACATAAAAACAATCTGATTTTTAAAGTTGTCAAAATGACAAAATCTTTAAAAATCTTTTGGCTCATTAATATGTAATAACCCCATGCCAACTTGCCTTGAAATCATTTATTACATAAGATCTTTTTGCTGATAACTAAATGACTTTTAGAACATTCAAAGTGGTTGTTTTTTTAAAATCTTGTTTTCATTTGTGACTGCTTGTAACTGTTTATAACCATTTAATAACTAAAAAAGCATGTCCACAATCTGTCCCTGGCTGAACTCCTCCGAATAGTTCACTCGTTCAGAGCTGTATTGGCCTGGCTTGTTGGTTCAGTGATCAGCATGATTTTTGAATCAATGTAGCACAGGAGAGGGTTTACATTACTGCTGCCACAAAATGTAATCAGCTGCCTAGCATATTTGTCTGAAGAATTATTAAAGCATAGAATGCAAAGTGGCAGAAATAGAAGTATAATTCTGGTAAAATCATCAAAGGATGCAATAACCAAGTTAGAAAATGCAGTGACAGATCTAATTAATGAACTAAATTACAATTCAGTCCAAAAATAATTGTCATTAGAAGTAAAATCACATTTCTGTCTGAAGCATCTCAGCATGTTTGCCGTAGTGATTGGTAAAACTAGAAAGAAACCCACTCTCATTATTTTTTTAATGCAATTATTACACGCAAAAATCAGTCATGAAATCGAATATGCCAGTTTAGCAAACCCTCCTCAGCTAAGAGCCTTCCCTCTCACACCGCAGCGTAGAGGTTTAGGCTCGGGGCCGCTGGCTCACAACACTCTCCTTTTGTGCTCATGTTGGAGTCAACCTTGTATTTGGACTGACCCCTTCCTCCCAGACTTCTTCATTTTCCGAATTAAAACAAAAGACCATTTAATTTTAATGTTGACCTGATTGCACATCTGAATCAGTTGGAAGCTGTCTAACAAAAGGAAAATACTAATAGGACATGTGCCAACTGCAGTTTAAGTTGGGCTGCTTTTAATATAAGCTGAAGAGCTTTTGTATTAAGCTCTAACAATGGGTAACACAGCCGCCGAGCTGATTACTTAAGCAACTTCCGGATATATTCACACAACAAATTTGAATTCTAAGTATTTTGCATACTGTTTCCACCTATATAATTGTCCGCTGGCCCTTATCATTATTTATTATGCAAAACTGAATTTTTTTTGAAGCGTGAAGAATGAAGTAATTTAGTATGCAAACAGTTAAAACTCTCATGTGGATTCCGATTTCGTATGTGTTGATAAATTCACTTACGATGACTGACAGTGTGAGATTTTTTGGGGTCATATCGGTCACTCTTTCCATGACACTGATGAAAATGATAAACTAAATGCCAGAAGTGTCCCTGGCGCATCATAGGATGAAATGTGTAAAATGTCAGTGTCTAGCCGGTGTCTATTAATAACTAAATATGATTGCGTGTAATGAGCAGAGATTTTCATGTTGATTGAAGTATGATTTCTTTTGATCTTCCAGATGTTGCTGCTTAGAAATTCATATTGCTCTTTTGCTGCTAAATGCATAATGACCTTTTAAAACCTTTTAACTGTTAAAAACCCTATTATTTTCAACAACGAAGTCAAGCTTCCAGATTTTTCATGTTGATTGGAAGTTCCTCTCTCTTTCCATTCTCACCTTCCCTTTTGCTTTCTCTGTTCTCTCTCATTTTTCTACCCTTCTTTTCCTCTAGTACATTTCTCTAGCAGGGTTTCTGACAAGGCACTGACTCCTGTGAGGGGGACAGACGGCATAAGATGGCTGGACCCCTTCGCCACTTGTGCCATCGCCACTCCCTTACGGTCCCGGGGAGTTACCCAGCATTGCTGGGAAATTTGGCCTGAGCTGATGTTTCATGCGAATACCCCGTCCACCTCACTTTCGAGGTAGAAAAGAAACAAAGGCAGGTGTCAGAAATAAAGAATAGTCTAGCCAATGTTGATAGCGGAGTGATCTGCTCTGAAGAAAGGCATTGCGGAGCATTGTAAGCTTCCTGCATGAATAATGCATTCGTGTCGCTCATTTTTGGGCTTAGTCACACCCTGCCTTCCACATTTGGCCCCTTTATGGTTGCACCTGTGCATGAATGGTGACTGCCTGAGAGCTTGCAGGAATAAAACGAGTCCCGGAGTAAAGGCGGCGGCGGCGGCGGCAGCGTAAGCTTCCATTCATTATTCAGCTTTTGTGCCAGTCCCGCCTCAGCGAAGGCTGTCCCTAGCCTGGGTGACTCAGCCGTGGTAATGCAGGGAGCTGCTTCTGCACCATGAAGCTGTTTTAAGCTCTTAACCGATTCGGTGAGTGGCCACTGTATGAGGGCGCCACAGAAGGGTGTCTCTACTCCGGGCATTTTTTGGCAATATGAGCTTTAGGATGCTTCAAGACCCCCGAACGGGCTTCGCGGTCCCGAGGTTTCTTCGCCACCGCATAGTCCCAGCATCATTCACACTGAAAAGGACCTTGGGAGACCACCTTGTCTGAACCCCCACTCCAAGCAGGGCCAGCACTGGCTTGAGACCTATTTTGCCCAACCCATTTAAAAAGTTTTGGAACGGTCCGGAAGGAGAACTGCCTCTGGCATGTTACGTTTGGTATGGTGCATACTCAGTGTGGTAAGGGCCAGATCCTTTTCATAGTCTCATTCCGAGCAAATGCAATGCCTTCAAGCAGTATTCCTGTAAATTAGCACAAGGATGAATCTGCTTGGAACAGTTTGACCAATTCACTGTCAAAGGCTTTTCCTATCTAGTTACTTCCCAACCATCCTTTGGGCCCACTGCCATCCGGCTGAGGAATCGGTTCATTCTCATCGCCTGGACGCTGGCAAACGATGGGAGGTTGCCAAGGGCAAGGCTGAAACACGGGGCCATGCTGAGGTGCCTTGTGGCCTCTGAAATGGCGACAGCGCTTGTGGATCTGTTTTAGCTGTTGTGTAATGGCAGAGGAAAACGTACCCCTTCTGCACAGGCAGTATGTAGATGGGAAAGGCAATAAAGACAATGAAGCAAAGCATCTAGAAAATAAATCCCATCTCACAAAGTCTTTTTACACTTAGATCTATGCCTGGAAATGTTCAACATAAATCAAATGATTCTGGTTGTAATTACAGACACTGTGGCAAATGCCACACAAGGCCAAACTCAAGAAGATCCTAGACCCTTGGAGGACCAGGGGAAATCTACAATGGCAAAGGTAAAGAGTGGCTCCAGTGGTGGCTGTATGAGATTTTTTGTGTTCACGGATGAAAAAATGCCGTCCACCGTATGGCGTCTTTGCAATGTCTTTGAGAAAATGGCTGCGTCTTGTACGGACTTCCCTGTGGATCTCTTTGTCACTAATGCAATAGTCACAGTCCTGGGGCCCTATTGCTCTCAGCTACCTCTGGTTCCTGTGCAACGTACTGTGTCATTCATTATATATGCTGGTCCCATCTGGTCTGACAAGCCTTCTGCATCCTCAGAAGCGATTACAAATAATAACGATGACAAAACCCAGAGAATTTTTGCTTTATTTTGAAAATGATTGTTTTGTGTTGCATGAGGGCGCTTCCCGCCTATCTCTGGGGTCACCTGGCAACCATTTCCTAGCCTCCTGCTATCAGATCCATATCAAGCAAGGGCATCTGGAAGCTCATTTGGGATGGGAGCTGCTCCCTTTCACCATCCCTGCTGGCCTTCTGTGTGCAGAGGTGAAGAGAGTGTGCAGGCGATGGATTCATGACCATTAGTCTGATAGAGGCTGTTTAAACATATTGTAGCAGCTTCATTTGTGTGCTGCCAAAATATTAAAAGAAAAGCTGATGCTAATACAGTATCAACCACCAACACTGCATAATTAAGCATGCATTATTTGCAGTTGATGTTTGTCTGTTTAATAGAATTAAGGATAATTAAGAGAAAACAGTGAGAAGATATCACCACGCAATATAACAATCTACTAAAGCAAGTGAAAGAGTGAAAGCGATGTCTCTGAGTGGGATTGTTAACCCTGTGTGTTGTTTGCTCCTTTGTTTCTTTAATGGGCCACTTATATAAAAAAAATATGTTTGTATATGTACATATATACATATATGTGTGTGTATATATATGGATTAAGTGAAAAAGTGATAGAGCATGGCTGGGGGGCATTAGGATTTTTAAAAATCTGTTTTAAAGGGTACACATAAATTTTGAGAGAATAGAAGCATTTTCCCCATAGGGCTAAGATGGTTACATCCCAACTTTTTCTCATCCAGCATCCTTTCCTTTTGTTTACACTGAAATGCCCTGCGACTGTTGCTGTCTGATCACATTCCCCACTCTCCCCACCCAGGACCTGATGTCTCTGAATTGGCTGGAGTAAGTCCAAAGGGTGTTAAACACTGGTTTGGCCACTGGGCTTTTCTACATGAGTGGAAGTGTATGAACGGCTTGTGCCAATCCGTACCTCGGTAAATACATCTTCTTTTGATGCTGGGGCTCCTCCCTGGCTGTGGCGTTTCAGAAATAAATCACCGTTCTGTTGGTGGGTATCTCTTTGCTTTAAGGGTCTGTTCCTTTAATCAAAATCAGTAGGGACAGCAGAGGGAGTGTGGCTAAGGATGTATTTACTTGAGACATCCAGAGTTCTGAATATATCACCAGCGCGGGCCAGAATGGCCTGGGGAACATCTGCGCTTCAGCTTTGCTCAACAAAGACAAATATGTCTCACTCAGTTCTTCGCTCTTTCCATATCAGTAGAAATAATTCAATGTATCCTGGTAATTCTGTTAAGGCGGGCTCACCAGTTCCCCCACCTCAGATTCAATAGTAATTGGATTGATATTACCTGCAGGTATCTTTGTAAGAAGGTGCTGTTAATGTCACTACTCCAGAAGCTTTATCAATACATTAATTGGTGCTAGAAAGTTGACAGCCTGCCCTTATGAGTGTCTGGCTTTGAGCAACCTGAAACTTAAATTATCATTTGAAATTATTTTTGTTTTGGAAGATAATGCACTACAGAGGGACAGTGAGAAGCAGCATCCTTAGACGGCACCCGCATCTGATGGATGGATACCTAATGCAATCACTATTTTTATTTGTTCCTGTAGTGAAGGCACACCCAGGGGCTTTGGTGAGGATTAGGGCCTCTGTGCTCCGTACCGTGTACAAACAGCTTGCAATCGAATGCGGATTCATATATAAGAAAATGAAACCAGCCATTCTCTTTCAGAAAAATTGAATTCCCTTCCCAACAGGTCGATAACGCGAGCTCAGATGGTGCTGGTTGAAAAGGATAGCTGCCACGGTGCACAGTGGAGCTTCCTTAGGAAGGTCCCATATCTCCACAAGGCTCCAGCAAGATGAATCTCTGCATCAACACAGATCTTTTGGGGAAAATCGCGCTCCAAGATGGAAACTTACCCCTCTGTCTTCATTCCTCCAGGGCTGCCTTTACAGACAGGCACGGCTGGTGGTTCCCTGCAGTGGCAGGGGCTGGCAGGCTGCCTCGCTTGGACAAGGTATGTGCGTCGGTCCCCAGTCTGGCCACTCTGCTCTGGCAGAGGCTGCAGGACACAACGGTTACTATTCCGGGGGTCAGCTCCCCCCTTTCAGCAAGAACTGAAGAAGTCCAGTCTTCCTTTCCAGGCCTGTCCTCCCCTCTCTCAGCTGATCCAGCATCTCCTGTTCCCCACTCATGGAAGCGTTCAGGCGAATGGCCCAGCAGCCCAGAAAGAACTTAGAAAAGCAACCTTCCCCCAGACTGGTGTCTCCCAGCTTTTCCTACACCCTTCCTCTAAATCTTCTCTTTGCTCTTGCAGAATCAAATTTTACCTGCAGTAAGGATCAGCCTCGAGCTGGTGTTTCGCTCTGAAGCTCTGCTGAGAGCTGATCCCAAAGCGTACCTTTCTGCCTGGATTGTGCAGAGCTCTCTGAGATCTGGTCCTCCTGGCACTGCACAAAAAGACCTGATGGGTTACCACAAAGTGAGGACTACTGCCAGCAGCCTGGCCAGTTGGTCTAATTTGCATGTCTCGCTGAAATTTTAGGGGTCTGGGAAGAAGGAAAAAGAGATGAATACAGCTACCTACGTCTCTTTGCCAGTCAATGCAAAGGCATAAGCAACTATACGGGCTTGCAGGGGTTCCTCTTACTTCCCTTATCTATGAGCTGTAAGGGAAGTAGAGGGGAAACACTGGAAATGTGAGCTGTCTCCATGCCTTTGCAATCTGCTTCATCACCCTTTCCTAAGGGCAGGAATCTGGTACTGGGTGGTGCCATTTCTTATGTTTTGAACTACGTGGCAGTAGTTAGAGCACTGATTTAGGATGGGGAATATCTAGTGCTCAGCTTTCCTCTGATGAAGGTGGAAATTTTCTCCCATTTCCCAGAGGGCCCAGATCAGCAAGCCACCTTGTATCCCAGGTGAGAGCAGTCTCCAACTCTGCTTTTCCAGCCGAGCCATGGTACAGCCAGGCTCTCAGGAGTCCCATGACAGCAAGCAGGAGGAAAGCAGCCAGCAGCCAGGCACTCTTCGGGCGTGCAAAGCAGTGCTGGCTTTTGCCTGGCTTTCTACTGGTTTTTATCCGCAAAGCAGAGACGCTCCAGTGTGTTGCGGACGTAACAGCAACAGGGAAACGACTGCACCTTGGTGGTCCAAAAGTCCTGACTCATCTGCTGGTAACCGAGTCAGGGTGTAGGTGCCCATTTGCCTACGCTTGGATCGCTTTAGGATCGGTAGCCCCAATTATGCCCCCCGCAACCACAGCAAAGAGCCTGGGCAACGCTCAGGAGACCACTGCATGGATTTAGCTGTCAATGTCCAACATTCTTGGACGTTGTTGCATTGTTGAAAAGGAACAGTTTTGACGAATTGGACCAATGTCTGTTGTTTGTAAACCAGAGTGTGTCTGTGTTCATATTTATTCACACCATTCTCCAACGTTCCAGTTCCTTGATCGGTGTGAGGGTAGTTCCTCGGAAATTAATAACTGTTAGAGCTCTGTGGCTCAGTGAATTGTTTACTTCCTTACATCATTAATACTATCCTTGTAGGGAGGAGTGTTGAAAATAATAAACACTCTTTCCTTCATTAATATTCTGAAGACTATGGGAGCAAAGGCAAGACATGACTGCTAGCTATGGTGGAGCCTCAGAATACACAGCTTCCAGCTGGTGCTTCAGTCCACGCTCGGATCTGTCCTCGTCACCATAATAGAAAAGTGGTATCATTAAACGAGCCCAAGTTTGCATCTTTTCTGGCATACCGACTCTTCTGTTGTCTGCCTCTCTCTCTGCATGTGTATTGTATATAAGTCGCTTAGAGAACACGCTGGATTTGACATGCCGGACGTGGGTCTCACTGCTGCGTCTGGCTGGGAAATCACCCCTGAGCACTGGTCGGTGGTGGGGCTGCTGGTTCAGTAGGTGGCACTATTTCCTCTTGATTTAGGACCAAACCCGTGTCCCAGCACGGCGTGCGGGGAGCCGTCAGGCCGGGGTGCGCTGCTGAAGTCCGTTATCGGGGCCGGTTGTTGCTGAACAAGATGCGAAGCTGCGTTTTGGACCAGGAGGACTGACCTTGGCATCGTAATTAAAATTCATTTGTGCAATTTCATTCTGATTCTATGAATCTGTTTTGCACATTCAACTAGTACTGTATTGTTTTTTACTTTCAAGCCTAAAAACTGCTGTCTGGTATTCAATATGTTGTAGTAACCCTCTTAAATCAGTTATTACTGCCTACCCCAGAGATGGCTGCATTCCTACAGAGGAAAAGAAATGTGTCCCTATGCATCCTCCCTTCACAATGCTGAATCTTAATTAATCGCCACTTATAAAGTGCTTTGAGATTCCCAGAGGGAGGAAAAAAAAAAGTACGAAAGTGCAAAATATTGTTAATTGTTATTTTAGCACTTTAAAAGCATGAACTTGGCCCTGAAACATAGCCACAAAAATGCACTAATTCCAAATTCTGCATGAGAAAACTCAAGGCCACGAGGGAATTTGAAAGGTTCCTAATTAGGCGGAATTCACAAGGCAGACAAAAACTGGAAGACAAAGGTTAAACAAAAGAGGCAAGAATATATTTCCTAGGAATCTGAAAGACAAGCAGAGAAATGGAGTGACAGACAGATATGTGGTCTGGGCTGCGGACCGGGTGCGGATCCACCCGGGGAAATGCCCGTGCCGTAGCACATACTGCACCGGTAAATGTACTGGGCAAATGTGCGCCAGGGGTAGCTGAAGCAACTTCCTTGGAGTGACACCAGGGATCTGCTTGGCCCCTTTTGTTTAGCTGATATCACAAGAGGAGAGATGGGAATTAGGCTGACATTGATAACTGCCGCTGTACAGCCAGGGGAGAGAGCGATCGTCTGTGTGCTGCTGGCTTGGCCCCACAGGTCTTTGGATCTTCTGGGGTTTTCCCCTGTATTCCTACTGTTTTTAGAAAATCCTAGACAAAAGGAGCAAGTGGTTAGTATTTTTCAGTACTAACTTAGAATCAAAAATGAGTAACAGCTTTGAGGCTACAAGGCCAGCCCAGGATACTAACAGAAATTTAACATTCTAAGTCCAAATGTAAATTTTCTAACTCTCTCCTCTCCCCTCACAGGAAACAAATGCTTAATTCCCTAAATACCAAAGTTTCCACTGGCAGAATTTTCCAGGTGCCATGACACTGGGCTGGTATAGATAGGCCTTAACCTGCAATTTGATGGCTCTGTGTTGCTTGACATCTGTTTCACTGATGAGCTGTTGCTCTTTCCCAGAGGAGGGGATCCTGCAGCCACACATGGAGCCTGCCTTCCCAGATCTCCCCTCTTTCTGGAGACTTTCTACCTCTGGGGTACCGAGTGAGACAGGGTGAGGCTGTCTCAGTCAGCTGTAACACTTATTTCCAATTTCATAAGAGCCCTTTCCTTTGCATTTGCAATTCGGTATTCACAGGCTAAGGGACCCGGCCCTGACTCTCTCCCCGTGCAGGTAAGGATCCAACCCCCAGGGCTGCAGAATCAACTCTTACAGCTCCTTGTTCCCTGTGACTTAATGAATATTTATGTCTTTATTGCAGCATGGAATAGCTCAGGTCCCATGAGCACAGCAAGCAGGGGAATGTTTGATTTGTGAGCCTGAGATAGGGAGCAGCAGTAGCTGAAATTCAGGTGCCATGGGGATTTCTGTAGCAGAGGGGAGAGCCCTGGTATCTATGTAATTTAGGCACCAAGGAGGTCTGGAGGATAGTTAGTTTGAAAGTTAGCACACAGAACAACAGTTAGACATCTCCAACGTCCCAGTGAATCTAGTTCCAGGGTCTCCAGCACAATGTGCAATCCATATTCACATATTTTGATGATTCAAAAAGGTTTTTACCTTCCCTGAAAATTAAGCACAAAGGGCCTAATTCTAGATGGTGCAGTGATATGACTCTTGATAAGTATCCCTGAAGCTGATCAGCAAAAGAACCTTTCACATTTGTCTCTTTCAGAATGGGATTTGCTCCTTACCTGACCAGATAATAGAGTTGTCATCAGACTAATCCATACACCTGCAGAAGAAAGTATCTCTCTTGTTTTACTGTTGACATAAAGTTTCCTCTTTGGACATTTACTGCATATCTAAAGGCTCCATAATTTACACAGAAAATAGAGAGCTTCTCTTTCCTTGCTACTTTTGGGTTGATTTTACCGGTGCTCAGGATGAAACAGTCAGCGTCCATTTTCTTGGCGTAAGATACAGCAGATAAGTGCAACATCCTTAAAAGAGTACCACAAATGCTGGATGGAAGGATACAACATTTAGCTTTTGGGCTGGATCCTTGCTTAGTGCGTGCAGGTTTTTTAATGTTAAATGTTCTTGAGAAGATGTTACGACCAGAGCCCATTTTCCTTTGTGAGTGACAGGCCAGGTACTTCTTAGCATAAGGTTTTGTGAGACAGCTCAGCCTTACAGCTCATAGTCTGCAAAAATGTAGTCTCCTAACTATGGATCCTGTGCTCTACCTGTTCCCCTTGCATTCACTCAGCCCTCTGCACCTCTTAGCATCCAGTCTATATCTTTAAAGAGGCAAAAGATCAGCGTGTGGAAAGAAAAGAAGAAATGAAAGAGCGAGCTGATCTGTCTCACGGTGTTCCCAGCTGAGCCAATGTGAGGGACATGATGGGGCAGCTCTGGGGGGAGCCGCGGGGACGGGGGCTGTCCCCCAGAGCGGTGAGCTGTGAGCTTGCCCCATCCACCTAGGAAACTCCACCCTTGGAGGTGAATAGGTGTCATTCCTCTGTGGGACCCACCCCATGACTCTTCCAGCAGAGCTCCCTGTCTAGCGTGGATGCAGCAAACTAGACCCAAATCCCTAAATTAGAGCATCCTACCTTTGCACATACCACAAACCAGTCTGGGACAGAGGAGAGAAAGGACCTTAGAAGTGATGCTGGCTGTGGCAGGAGAAAATGGACTGCTTTCCTTCTGTGTTTGAACCTAATTATTGTACTGAGAGTCTGTCTTCACTGGTGTCTTGGAGCTTTAGGGCTCTGTGCTGAAGCAGGATAAGTGCCAGTAGCAAAGGAACAGGGTACTCGGTACCAGCACAACAAAAACATCTTCATGTAGGCAGGGACCTGCAGGACTCTAATTAGCTGTGGTAGCAGCAGGACCCAGCTGTGATGCTGAACACAGATCTGAAGCTTGAAGAGACTCTGGCCAGCCACAAGCAGGCTCCGTAACAGTGCCAGAAAAGAAGGGAACAGAGGAAACTTCTGCCATGGTGACATGAAAGAGTGCTCAAAAGGTGTCTCAGGCTCTTGTGCCAGCTGGCTGAGTGGCTGCAGAGCCTAGGTATAGAGAGTAATTTCTGGGAAATGTAAAGATATCTATGTTTAATATTACAGCTTGTGACTACTTTTGGCTATTCGCTACCCCAGCTGCACAACCAAACACAGAGGCTCCAATCTTCTTTCCTATGACCTTCAATCATATGTTGGAAAGTCACATCGTTAGGAAGAAATTGGGAGAGTTTATTTCAGAAATTTCACTAACCGAGATGAAGAAACTTCTTTGCTGCCTTTGCCCGTCTCGCCTTGAAGACCACAGATGAGGTGGGTCACACAAAAGGCAGATTTTTCCATCGTTCTGACCTTGCAGTACAGTCTCCATATTTTCTTGGATGCAGGAAGCCGATAACCTTACCCTTGTCATGTTTTCACAGATCTGGGTGTCTTTTCATCTTATTCCTCTAGGCAATTCCAGTTCTATTTTCTGCTTGACCCCATAGTTTTGATTTGCATGGCAGGTTGCATATTCCTTTGCTTTTGCACATTTCTTTTATTTGACAAAAAATCCCATCCTAATCCCTTGCATTTGCCCAAGATTCTGCCGTTANAAAAAAAAAAAAAAAAGAGGGTACAAAACGTACAGACTCTCCCAGAACCCAGAGAAACGAGTATCACGAGGAACATCAGTGCTAAGTACTGTTGTTTACCCACGCACTCCAAATGCATTAATAGGTTACAAAATGGAGAAGAGTTTAGGTTAAACAGACAGCTTTGTCACCTTGCAGATGACAAGCCTTTAGACTCACAAGATAAATAAGACAATTCAAGCGTGGCTTTACCACTCAACATACTTCTCCTTATGTTCTTACAAAAGCCTGTGCAATTGTGTATTAATGTAAAAGGCACTTTCCTTCCTGTGATTATTTATGTAATCAGTAGGAAAAAATTCATGATGAACTAGACTCTGCGGGTCAGCCTCTGATCACTCTAATTTGAATGTTGGATGAAGAAAAAATTTCACAGGCAGCCAATATCCTGAAAAAGAGAAGATCTGCAGGGACACTGACAGGGGACTGGCAGTGAGTTTTCACAGTAGACTTCACTGTTTATTTGCTGTCTTTCTCTCTGTGTTTCATCTGGTCTTTTGCCCCTGAATTACCAGCTTAGGCTCCCCCGCATGCAAGACAGATGCCTAATTTGTGGATACCAACAGGAGTCATGTCCAAAATAGATGTGAACTGCTCAGACCTGTTAAAATTGAGCAACTTCTGGGCACATCTAAAAATACAAAATTAGTTGCCTCAGGAACACTGGTGCTCGAGGCTGTGATGCCCACAGATTTTTAGGTGCCACCAGCTTTCATGAAGGAATTATTTGGGGATACTGCCTTTTTAGATCTTAAGCCTTAAAAAGATTTAGTTGTAGCATGGAGCCATCAGTCCTTGCCATGTCTGTACAATTCACAGGGAATCACCTCCACCTTGAGAGCTCTGCATTTTTGCTGGCTCCCAGGCCAAGTTGGGTGGTGGGTTACAGGGATACAGCATTTGGGCTCCTGCTGCTCCCAGGTGTTGTACGGGGAGCCGAGACATCTGGCTTGGGGGTGGCCATTCCTCTGCATGGCAGGGTACTTGGGTGCAAGGTTGCACCAGTGCCCTACCAAGGCAAAGCCCTGTAGCCTCCTTCAGTTGAGGAAAGCATAAATGAATTAATTACCCTTTGGTTGGCACAGAAGCAAGTGATTCCAAAGTGACCACAGCAGCCTATATACTCATCATTTGCCCAGTGATAATAGACAAAACCTTTCTTCATCCCATACTCACGTTCTTCTATGATAAAGCTGACTATGGTGTCGGTGCTCTCTGTCCTGACGCTCTCCCCAGTTAAAGTCAGGGGACTTAGGTATGACAGTGGCAGAGTTTCACAGGATCCTTATTGCAGTTCAGAAAAACAATTTTATTGACAGTTTTCAAAGAGGAGTAATTGATGGCTTGATATCCAGCTGCTGGCCGCAATAAGCAGAGTACTGGGCTCTGGTGAGATCCCATCTGTGATATTGTGTCTGGTTTGGGGTCCCAGATGGAAAGGGACAGGAAGAAACTGCAGTGGGTCTAATGGAGGGCTACCAAAATGGCATGAGGCTGGGAGTACACAGCTTACAATGAGAGGCTGAGGGAGTTGGACTTGTTCTGCTTTTATGAAGAGTAGGCTAAGGGACAAACTTGTAACTGAAATGGCTTGATGGGCAGCTACAAAAATGGAAGACCAAAGTCCTTCTTGGTAGTGCCAGGTACTCTAAGAACAGCAAAGACCACAAGATGTGATTTGGTATTTCAGCCTGGACATTAGGAAAACATATTTCAGCAGGAGGGCGCAGCAGTGGGAGAGCTCACCAGCAAGGTTGTGCAACCTCCATCTTTTGCGGTTTGCAAGTCTCAGCTACACAAAGCCATGGACCTGGTCCCATGTCGGTGGTAGTCCAGCTGAGTAGGAAGATGGAGACTAGAGACCTCCAGTTGTCTGTTCCAACCAACATTTCTGTGACTCTGTGATTTAGACAATTCTGGGCATTTTTGCAGCTATTACCTGTAGCACAAATACATTTCTGGGCCTCTGAAATGAGACCAAGCCAGACTGAGAGACTAGAACAAAAAAATTTGAGAGCAAAAGTTTTGCTTTAAAAACCAGTGTGCCATAATTCTGGAAGAATTTTATCCATATGCTGGCATAAGACAAAGAGCTGCATGTTCACCATTACATATGAATGGACTGACTGTGGATCTCCTGTCATGGCACAAAGAGCTGGGGAATACTTCAGAAGGAACCTGCTGGAAGGAGACTCGGCATGCTAAGGTGGTGAAAAGCTGCCTCAGCTGACAGCAGAACAAAGTCCTTTTATGCTCTAAAATGATTCTCATAGAGACCGAGTAGCTGTTGTGTGTGGGGAGCCCCATCCAGCTCTTGACAGTGGTAGTGCTCTGGATTAAAACATTAGGAAGAGAGAAGGAAATACCCCGAGGAAAGAAGTCAGCATTAATTTTACTGCTACAGGGATTTGGGAGTGAGTAATACCGAAGTCTCAGGCTTGCAGTCATCCATGTAGTAATAGCCCCCAATTTAGTCCGCAGCAAAGAAGTCTGCTGTCAACACACACACACGCATCTACACCATCTTTCAAATGCCTTCCAGCACCGCTCACCAGTTACTTCCTATGTGATTAACACGTTCCTGATGAGTGGGCAAAAGTAGCATTTCCAGTTTTCACTGTGCGACGGGTCTTTGACTCTATGGACTGGCTGCGGCAGGGAAAGGAAATAGCGCACCACCATGTCACCTAATCCTGTGTGTCAAACCAAAGCAACAGACTGAAGCTATGGCAGGCGCTCATCAGCGTGCATGGATATGAAACCTAAAAAAGAAATAAACTTGTAGATCTCCACGGATCTATTTAAATACAATTTTTTATTCCATTCCATGTAGCTTTTTATACAGTTCTCATCACCATGGCAACAGAGGTCCAGCTCTTCAAAGGGTATTTAGGTATCCTTCAGCACCCAAATCTACCAGCTGCGTGATATTGCAGTCGCAAAAATATTGTTCAGCTTCCACACACAAGGTGCCTGAATACAGATGCTGCCCATAGCTGAGAAGCTGCTAAAGAGCTCCAGCTAAGGCCGAAAAAGGACCTGAAGACAGATCCTCAAAGTGAGGATTTCCCCTCTTAATGCTCCAGTGCCTTGGAGACACCCTGGGAAGATGGTTAAATGAGCTGTGGCTCACCCAGTGGACAGCCTAGGGACAAGTATGGCCATATATCAATTTTTATACCTGCCAGTTCTGCCATCCTGGCAGCCCTGTACAGCTTGATGGTTAAAGGACTGATGTGTGACAGGCAGGTTCAAATTTTACTCTGAATCATTTGAAGCAGAGAAATACACCTCCTTCTCCCACATCCCACTGTAGCCCTGCTTCCAGTTCCCCCTGTTGAATGAACAGGCTGAAACAAAAAGATTTCCTCTGCAGAACACCTTCGCCCCAGGGGAAAGTTTCAAATTTTGCCTCAAATGAAGCAAACCCAGGGAACTGAGCTAGAGTTCCCTGCAGCACAAGATTAACAATCGTCTGTCATAGTTTGGTTCAGTTATCTTTTTGTAACAGGAGATATGTGTGCAGGGGGATTTTAAAAATATACATATTTCTGTGCATATAAATTGTGCACTTCTTTGCGTGCTTCTACTTAGACGAACAGCGTGTGTATTATTTAGCAGCGTTGTACAGATACTGGATGAATAAAGGTCGTTGTGTACATTTTTTATTTCCACTCTCTAAATACCTCAATATATATGTTGTATACAGTGATGTTTATGTTCCGACAGTGTGCAAGGCTCTGCATGCATTTGCCCTGTTTGATGGGGGAAGGGGATCTCCTTGGCGCAATACTTATTAGTATCATCAATCATCGGGGGTGTCATTTCCAAATTCCCTTTCCCTTACCTAATTTGCTAAACCTAATTCTTTATCACACTAGAAAACCCAGCATGAGAGATGGAAGTGATAATGAGAGGTGGCTTGCTCATCCATGCTCTACTGTACAGAGGCAATGTCAGGCTGGCACCTTCTGGAGGGATTTCCCGTTTTCTTTCTCTTTCCACATAGTGTGCTCTGTATCTGCTCAACCCACAGCAATTAGCATCCCGTTGCTTCCTTGTTGCATGGTGGCTTTATTTACTTCTGGCTCCTGGGTGTGCTCTTCAGTTGCTGGAGTCCCCAAGTCAAGCGTCTTGCTTGGTCTGTCTGCTGGTGCTGTCTGCTGGTCCTTTCTTGGCTTAGATACATTTGCTCACGCCTCTAGTTCAGGACATCTCAAAAATGCACTTCATTAATCCCAGCAACCTAAGGCTATATATTTTTTTCCCAAGTCTGGTACTAAATTAGCAAAAGGCTTTTATCAAAAACTTGCCTTATTGAATTTGCCAGTCCTGTGCTGCTTGTGCAAATAATGGCATGTCTTTAAAATTTGGAGGGAGGAAAACAACAAACCATGAGCGGAATCTAAACTACTGACTCAAAATTCCCGTCCATGACCTGGACAGAGCCAGGCATTCATCCTGTATATGCTGTCACTCCGGTCCCATATGCAAGTCCTGTTCTTGTCAATGAATTTAACTCACCAGAAGTTGTTGATTTCCCTGGGTTTATTCACAGGTTTGTCCTACACACAGACTCCTAACGGAATTAATGGATCGGCATCCTCTCCACATAGATTACAGCACTGGATTGGGGCCCAATTATTCATGGACGTGACTTTGTTTCACCAGCAGACCTTTAAAATATGCAGCTTCTTCGCTCAGCCGTTGTAAAGAGGATGTCATAGAAAGAAAACAGAAACATATGGAATCAGTAATAAGGCAGGTCAGGAGCCCGAGCAGGAAACGACCTTCAAAATCTCATGCACGTTAAGGGGAAAAAAAATACAAGCTCTGTTTTTCATAAGACGGGGAAGGTACGTCCAGGGCATTAAGCTTTTAACACCAACACAAAGAATCAGTGAAGCCTGACTCTTCTATTTGATGAGGAATGAGTAAGAGTCAGAATACAAAGATGTCACCAATTAGCAGGATCTCAGCTAGAAGTGTGAATATTTTTAGAAAACTGAAAGAATGAGAGACTTATTTTTAAACAAAGAAGAGATTTTAATCAGATGAAGGAACAGATATTATGGGGGATGCTTTACAAAAATCCTTTGGGAATTTGGTTGCCTAGTGCCAGGAGCTATGGTGTTTAACTCTTTTTTTCTTCCCCCCCCCCC
>VZSF01003627.1:0-87736 GCA_013398295.1 Chionis minor | reverse complement strand
CCCCCCCCCCCCCCCCACTTTGGACATCTATGATTCCCCCAGCATCAACACAGACCCGTGAGCTAGAACATTTGGGACTCCCTGTTCAGAAGCTGCATCAGTCTTTGCAGGAGCGCAGGAAATAACATTGCGCATCAAGGCACACGGTACTGAAGTTTCACTAAACCCAGAATCTTTATACAAGTCCAGTAAAACAGACCACTTCGGGGAGGACCTACTCAAAAGGTGAAAAGTCCCGTCAGTAACTCAGGCCGACAGCAGCCAGGATTTATCAGAAAATGAGAAGAGAACATTTCTGACACAGAAGTTGCGATAAGAGGAGATGTACAACGAAGGGACTACTTTGATAACTGGGTTCACAGTGGTGCACCTTACCCACCCCATGTGTCCCCCTGAGCCAGGCAGGCAGATATGCAGCAAAAGCTACGTCACTTGGATGCCCCATGTGCTGCAGCAAGAATCCCAACCATGAGCTCAGCTATTTGCTCAGAGGCCCTGAGGCTCTAAAGACTGTTTTTCCTTTACAGAGTAGGTACCTGTTTGCTCAGCTTCCTGCCTGAAAGCCGTGTTCAGAAACCTATAGCTATAAAGAAAGGCTTAAACAACGGTATTTGAGACTGTAAAAGCTCTTCTGAGCAGGGATTGACTATTACACTGACCCAGTGTTCATTCTTGGCTATGTTTTGGGCACCTCTGTAAAATTTATTCTCCAAGGAAAATATATAAACCTTGAAGGCTAGAAATTTGCAATATTCCTATATGAGAAGTATTAAGCATAAGGGAGAACCTGTGCTTGCTACAACCTAGACCTTTATGGTAAATTGTCCTCTGCTCTGGTCATTTCACACCCAAAGGGATCATGCCAATGCCAATGTCCAAGGGAAGGTACCATCAGATTCCTTGTGTCCTATTGGATGGCCCGTAAATGAACTTGCCTGATCAAGTCCTCCTTTCTGAGAGTTCTAAGTACCTGATGGAAATGGCTTTTAGCATAGGGGGGCTACAAGGAATGAAATAGGACTTTGGCACTGGAACTGCAAGTTGCTGGTCCATGGCTGTTTGTCTTCACCAAAACTACAACTCTCCCCCACAGTAAATGCTCTAATATTCAGATTGTCTTAAAAGTGTGAGTATTTTGTTAGCCTTTTGTAGCAAATCTATAGACAAAAGAATCATAAAATAAATTGTAAGATTAAATGTGATTAAACAGAGGCAGTAAGTCTCAATTTTTGCATATTCCCTGCAGGCTGGGAGGAGTCCTTTTCCTCCCTTACACCCTAAAGCTGTCCTCTTGGCTATGTCCAGCTGCATGCCTCACTGCCACATGTTGTACAGCCACTCCCTGGAGGAGCTGAAGGACTCGCAGCTCGAGCTCACAAGTTCTGGCAGTTGAACTTGTCTCTATGTGTGTGTCACATTATAGTACCCTCCACACAAGAACAGAGTAGTAATTTCTCCGATGCAAAGTCAGCTGGTTGCTATGACAAAACATGGGGTTTGTTTGAATGGTATTTTGAGGCTAATGCGTACCTCTTGCAAGAACATCTAAGGAGGTATCAGTCGAGATTTGGTTTAGGCTCCATATCTGAAAGGACCTTCCCTAATGGGTTGGACATTCCATTGCATCTAGTATTTCTATACAATCTACCATTATGACATGTGAGTTAGCTCTCCTGAAGTTGTCCTACCCACTAGCAACATCAGGAATAGCCGTACATTCTGCTATGAGAAAACATTTGAGAATATTTTACTGAGTGGTGTGGCCATTTTCTCTCATATGTCTCTCAGAGGGGAAGGAGCAACCCCTATAGAGATGACCAACTCAAGATCTACTTAACTTAGGCCACAACAACCAACTGCAAAGACAGGTGAAGCTTTTACACCTGGTGACTGGGTTTCTACTCCACCCAGGCAGGCAAAAATTGGCCAGGTCTCAGTTTTATTAAGTCTGTAGAATTTTAAAGAGGTCACCAAATCATTGTGGGGATAAAGCTTTCTTGCATACTTTGAAATTGAAAAATATTATACTTCGTGGCAGAGAATTTTTTGACAGGTAAGTACCTTATGAGTCACATTTTACTTTCATCAATCACAGTAAAAGTCAAGTGAGGCCAGTTATTACCGTGCCTGTAAATTTTCTCCACGAGTCTGCAAGGCTAAGTGTTTCTACTATTGTATCTAGATAACTGCCACAGCCACCTACAGATGGGTGGTCCACACTAAGAAAAATATTATTATTTTTGCAAATCCAGCAAGTTATGCATAACCAGGGTGGTTATGAATGCAGTTGTCACCATCTCCCTGATGCTCAAATGTCTGTGTAACAATTTTGGCCCAGGAGCCAGCTGTACTCTGGTTTAAAACACCAACGATTTTCACCTTGGGGTAAGGTTTAGTGGAACTCATTGTTTTTAATTTGCAGCTTTGAGAAGTGTAACCATCTATGTTTTATAGATTTTTTCTTTTCCTGTGAGGGAACTCATCAACTTTGATGTCTGTAACTATTGATTCTCTGTATTAAGGGATTGGTAAAACAGATTAACCACAATAGCATGTTAATTAAGACCATGTTTTAGCTTTCCAAAATTACTCTCTTTTTGCAGAAAGCTGATGAATTGACTGGCATTAGAGACCCTCAAAGCCAAGAAGCCAGAAGGTATAGATCACAAGGGAAATTGTCCGCATACTCAAGAGAAAGTTTGGAGACAGCGCAATCCCGTTTTCAGTCCTGTGTGGGGCTGTTATACCCAAAGCTTTAGTGGTGATAACAGGACACTTTGCGTAGACAGAGCCCTGTCAGGTCTTCAGCCGGGTTGAGTCTGCATTTGCCGTGTGTGCAAATCTCAGGATGAGTCATCAACACCAGGAACAGAACCTTGTCCCACAGAAAGATATTCTGCCCTGCGAGCCCAACCTATCAGACTGGGAACTTACTCAGGTTTTCTACACCACCTTCATCTAACTCAGTCATTCAGCTCCTTCCATCCTTAACTCCCATCTCCCCTGTCCAGTTAGGCTTCAGCTCTTTGGGGCAGACCCTTGTGGTGGGTTTGTGCCTGGTACAGAGGGTGCTAATCTGAGCTGGGGATGTTGTGGCTGCCGCTGGGTAAATCACACTTTCCAACTGAAAGGAAAACGCAAATGCCTTGTGTGTCTTTCTCCCACCTTAGTGCTCCCAGGCTCCCGCTCTGGAGGAAGGACCCTCTGCCCACCTTTCACTCCGGCTTTGCTCTGCCTTTCCCAACCCTCATTTCTGACTGCACTCTCACCAATTATTTTTTTTTCAGAGGCTGTAAACCTCAGTGTCAGCTCAGCTCGCATTAGTGTCAGAGAAGTATCTCTTGGTGGTTTACAAAAGAGAAAATGGAAAGTCGAGCATTATTTAATGTGAAATGTGGTAGAGTGCCTGTGCTGAGCTTCTCGGAGAGGCCTGAGGCTCCAGCTACCTGAAAAAGCTGATAAAAGCTGCCGTCATCCGGTGATTCAGCTCCCCTCTCTACCATGGCTCCGGCCCCGCTGTGCATGGGTGACCCACAACACACACAGACTCTTCCTGATGCAGACTAGAAGGTAGTGGGGCTATTCACCTGAGTTTCACTTGAGTTGAAGTGTTTGTTGACTTTTCAACGGCTCAAAGTGCTCTTCTGAAGATGTATTTAGTCAGGAAAATGCTGTGAGATTGCTTTTTAGGCAGCGATGTGGGTTGCTTTTTGCCTATTCCGTCTGAGAGTGAGAAAAACTGGATTGATGCGCAAGGGGTGTCTCCGGTGCTAGGTCATGCTGATCTGATCCGCTCTCAGAAAAAGACAGCACCACGTGGGCCGAGAGTCGCCTTCTCCAGCAGGCAAATCCCCCTCTCCATTTCTCCGCCGCCCCTGTTACCCATGACAAATGTACCCAGTGGACTCTTGTCCCTCGTAGCATCATGCAAGCTGGAATGTGCGTTGGATTTCCAGAAAGAAATATTGTCAGCGCAACGCTTCGGGGTCATGTACATGCTTATACTCAGGTTAATTTCTTTTTAATTTGGGTGTTGAAAAATCGAGGAGTGTGAGCTGTGCAGCTTTGGAATACGGTTTAAAAAAGCATCTTTCCTGGGTAGCTGGGAGAATGTGGATACCTTTAAAAACAAACCTCAATTTTATTATTGCTGTGATTTCCCACTTTCAACATTTTCTGGCAGGGAGAGGGATATTTGGTTCAAAAGTTATTTTAGCTGGTTCTATCCATTTTGCTGAACTGATTCCTCCCCCCTCCCCAAAAGGCTTTCTTTTTAATAACAGCTGTTATTTCTTTCCAAGTGCTGGGAAGATGAGTCCAATAAACCCCTCCTTGGGTTCCTTCCAGAAATAAAAAAACATTTCAGCTGTCATTCAGGCCTGCCTTTTCATTAATTCTATTTCAATGTATTTTATATGACCGCGTGTCTGCCTTTGCAACAGCAAGGAATCTCAGTGGGACGGAGCAGCCTAATCGATCAGCAATCCTGGTCACCCAGAAAGAGTGTTAATTGGCCTTGGTACTTGAAGCATGTGACACTGCCTGACCTAATCATCAGAACTAGAGAAGTCAATAAATTAGAGGAGAAATGCAGATGGATAAAATAAGGACCCAATTCTACACAACATGCTGGGAACATTATTCCTGAAACCGGTAGCGCTATAGGGAAAATCCAAGTCAAGCATTTTGCTGGGTAAGGCCCCGGGGAGCTAAAGGCAAGAATCATTTTATGTTTTCAGAGTTTCACCTCTTAGTCTTCCGTCACGTACGTTTGATATGTCTTAGCGGTTTGTCTGAAAGCTCCTAACTGAATCTGTGAGAATTATTCATTCTCCCACTCTAATAACCCGGCGCTGAGGCTTGCCTGGCCCCTGCGCTCCCCGGGGAGGGACTGAGGCTGGCCGAGCCGACATGCCCTGGTCGGGGGACTGGCGGGGACGTGCCAAGGCTGGCCTCCCGCTGAGAGAGGAGCCGCAGTCACACAAAATTCGCCATCTCGGTTAAATGCCGCGGGTGAGATCTCAGCTCCCTCTGCGGCGGCGGCAGCAGGTTCGCTGAGCCACAGGGTCCAGCGTGGTGTTTACCTCCAGCCGCTGATGAGCTGATAACTTCAGCCTGCTGATTCAGGCCTGTAATTTAGACACACGGAGGGGCTGGTGTGAATAACTCCATGGTGCCTGCAGTAACAGCCACCAGCAATGCTCCCGTCCTCATGCTGCAGATGAAGGACTTCAGTCCCTGGAGCCAGCAGGGACAACCTTCCAAGCCTTGACTGTCATAGAATCATAGAATCACGGAATGGTTCGAGCTGGAAGGGACCTTAAAGATCATCTAATTCCAGCCCCCCTGCCATGGGCAGTGACTCCTCCTACGAGACCCGGTTGCTCAAAGCTCCATCCAGCCTGGCCTTGAACACTTCCTGGGATGGGGCATCCGCAGCTTCCCTGGGCAACTTGTTCCAGTGCCTCACTACCATCAGAGTGAAAAAATTTCATCCTGAGATCTAATCTTAATCTTGCCTCTTCCAGTTTGAAACTGTTACCCCTCATCTTATCACCACACGCCCTTGCAAATGAGGGTCATGATGAGCCCATGCCCTGATGGGCGAAGGGAAGGATGACTCTACGTACACAGGCAGGGCTTGAGCATGGGGGCTTTCGGCTGGCAGCTGGGTCAGGCAAAGGCTGGAGAGACAAAGGAGTCCAACATCCCAAACCTGCGTGGGGGCAGACGCCAGCCCTCTTGTGAAGCATGGCTGGGTAGGAAAAGGACACTTAATGTCCCTTCTGTGGGACTGGGCGCTCTCAGGATCTGGAGTAATAAAGCTCTTTGTCCTGCCTGCTCCAAAGGCAGCGAGTACTGTAGTGAATCCTAAACCTTCCCTTTAACATTCAGAAAAAGAAGGAAACAAAGGGTAAATGCATCTGACAGGCAAAGTGTTAAATGGAGGATGGCGTAAAGAGTATCCCCCACTGCCTGCTGTGTTGGTGGTGAAGCATGTGAAGGTCCACAAGCCCCTTCAGAAGGGGACGTCTGGAGGGGCAGACAGCCCTGGCCTCATCTGGTAGGGCTGTGTCCGCCCTGCTGTCTCTGTTGGCTGGGCCAACAACTCTGGGACCTTTCTGGAGAGGAGGCCATGTGAAAAACTCATGCAGGCCCTGCTCGGGCTATGGTCCTCCCGGCAGCCAGCTATGGATGTGACCAACTCATCGGTGTGTTTAATGCCCACTGCTGGCCTGTCCTGTTGGGACATGGCAGGTGACATGAGATTCTCAGATGTGGGATGGGAAACCAGGGGACATATGTCAACCCCCAGGCATGGAATCATTAGGACTGAAGCCCTAAGAATAAGGATGCTTAAAATGACATCTATTACAACCTTTTGAACACTCATTTGGGTTCTGAATTACCTTCTAGTTTTCGTCTTTGAGAGTAATGGTAGACAAAATATTTATGACTGTCTCTGCAGCCATGAAGCTCGTCAAAGGCTGAGGTGATTTTGTGATTAAATGTTTCTGGACATGGCAGGTGGTAATTTTTTTCCCCTCAGAACCCAGCAGGTGGCAAATACACAGAGTCCAGCCTCAATTTTAATGCAATGAAAAACAAAAATGGAGAGTTTCTGACTCAGATGAGCTGTGGGGACTGGGCTAAAGTCTCAGTCTGGGGTAGCCAAGCCTCAGGAATGAGTCCTTTGAACCACAGCGTCCCGAAGAGCAAATTTTCAGTGACATTTTGTCCATCAGTTTTTTCAACAAATATTGGATTTTTTTCAATGGAAATCTGTCAGCTTTGCAGCCAGCTGTCAAGCTAGTTGGAAACATAGTACCTTCACTTTAAAAAAAAAAATTAAAATCCAATTTAAAATTTTCCAAATTTTCTTAAATTAGCTCCAGGAATCCTTACAGCAACTCAGGTATGTTGACTTCATATTTTGCAGCCAGGCCCAGTCTGTATAGCCACACACGGGAGAGAGAAGGATCAACCACAGATTGTGCCACTACCTACATGCACCTCTCAGTAGTCAGAAAAAATGAACACCACCCTATTTTATATGTGGTGCAACGAAAGCATTTGTTTGTCCTTGCAATCCTACTAGGAAACCAAATTTATTGATTTCCTCTTTGGAACTTTGTCCCTAACCACTTCCTTTTTATTAATTTAAACACATCCAAAACCGCAGCTACAAGGAAAGAGCTTACTGAACTGGGATGCTGTTGGGTTTGCAGTTTCCTACCAGTTAGAACCACCCTATGTTAGTGGAGTCAGCGGAGGGGGTCAGTGGGAGAGGCACGGCTGCCAACCGGGTGCAGGGACACCAGTACAGGCAAAATGTCTCCCGACTCCTAGCAGAGCCAAGATGGTAGTGAAGGCGTGGACATCTCCTACACCAAAAGCTGTAGATGCCCAACCATGAGTAAGTGAACATGTGCCTGGTAGGAGTGCTCTGACGCTATTTTATCCAGCACAAATGTCTGGAGGTACATTTATCCATCTGTTGGCTATCCACATAGCTCTGCTCTTATTTTTTCTTTTTTTTTTTTTTCTGTTGTTGTTGTTTATGTGTATATATATATGAGATATATATATCTCACAGCTCCAGAGACAGCTGCACAGATAAACATCTGTAGGCAAAGTATGGTCCACAGTGGGAAAAAACACACTGTGTTAGCAGAGAAGTTAACATAAATTTGCAGTGAAAAGTCACAGGCACAGTTGCAACTGTCCAACAAAATGCGTTTTCAAAAATAAGCAAAGCTTAAAAAAAAAAAAAAATCAGGAAGAAAGTTAACAAGACATTACAAACTCATTTTGTTGACCTTCAAGTGCCAGAAGGTGTTCAGAGACAGCAGAGATATTTATGTTAAGTCAAATGCGGAAGGAAAGTAGACCAGATTATAGTAGCCTGGTGGACAGGAAGGAGAAAAGACATAAGGAATAGGAGCAATAAAGTCTCCAGACCAGCCAGGTGAAAAGTGCAAACCTGTCTTGTCCCCTCCTTTCCATAGCTCACTTCCCAGAGCTAACAAAAGCGATCTGTACCGCATCCTTTATCTGCTGGGCTTTCAGTGGGGAAGACAGGGTTTTTAAATAACAATAATAAAGCTTTCCATTTGTATTTTAATAAGGAAACATTCCTTTTTATCAGATTACCAGGCCTGTCATGATTCACGTCCGAGCCCTTCATTTGGCTAATGAATTTATGCCCCTCTCTCTAGGGGCAGAAGATCTTGTCATTCACAAAATGATGCCGTTATCAGCATATCTCACGCTGCGGCGAGGCAGGGAAAGAAATCCCTGCTCAGCTTCGTTGGTGCCGCTGTCTCCTTCCTCCCGTGCTTGGTGCTGTAAGAGGGCAGGTCATGGCTTAGCTCTGACGCTGCTTTGCTCAAGGCTGCTGCCCTTTTTCTCAGCCTTTGAGGTCAGGAGGGACCATGGTGTGCTATGAAAAACCCCTGTACCTTTGTCCTTTCTCAGATCAGGAGCTACTCACCCTGTTACAGTGCAAAAAGCTCCTTCATTGATTCAACTTGGGCACAGAGTGGAATAGGCTCCCCCATCCTGCACCTAAAGGTTGAACAAGGGTGAAATTTTGGCCAAAACGTGGTACAAAGAGGGTTGTACTTTGGTTGCTGTTGGGCCAGGAGGTGATTCTGTGTCTCTGGTGTGGACAGGGTATGACCCTGAGGGCAGGTATACCCCAGGGTATGATCCTATATGTAGGACCCATATGACCACAACATCACTCGGGTCGCTTCAAAATTTGTTAGAGACAGGATGTCTTCCATCCCCATCTATTTCTGAGCCATTTCACGCCACGCCAGGGCAGCTTCTTAGCTCTGGTTCAGGACCCCAGAGATAATACCCACCTTCTGCACTCCCATCATGAATATCCGGCAAACTTAAATTTGAAGATGGCAGAAGAGCAAACAAAAAAAAAAAAGACAAACAAAAGTCATGGGTTTTTTGTGCAACTTCCAGATGTCTATTATTCATAAGCCTCACAAAAACCTAGTGTATACATGGGCAATCCCTGGTCTCGGCTGCGTGCGGCCGTCCTCCTGGCACATGGTGGGGGTGTTTGTGGGAGCTGGGTCTGGCAGTTGCCTGTTGGCAGTGCAACGCCCCCCCAGGAGATGCAGTTTCCCCAACCAGAGCCCTGGGCACGCTGGGGAGCGTCAGCTTTCTAGGGAGACCTAAAACCCGTAGCTGGGTGGGAGTCCCTCCACATTTTGTGATGTTTTCCTTCTGCGAGAGAGGCTATTTCAGTAACGTCCTGCCTACCTAACGCCCAGCCTTTATTTTCCACTGGGAACAGTATTTTTCCACTTTCAGCCCCTAACCAGTTCTGGGCTAAATAACTCACCACTGCTTATCTCTCCGTGCTGATTTGGGAGGAAGCCGAAAGGATTAGCGGAGACTACCACTTAATTTTTAGCTGGCTGGATTAGGGGAAGCAAATCCCACCCTCTATACCTACACTGTAGACTGAAGGGTTGGGGAGCAGATGCAATGGGAAGAGGAAAGTATGTGTGTAAGTGAATACTTATTAGAGGGTTTATAAAAATAACTGTATATAAAAAACGGCTGTGCTGTTATCTGTCATCTCCTAGAAGGTCTAAACGGCACAGAAACACCAAGCATTCCCCAATCCTGGGTACAGGCAGTAGTTCATCAAGATCCTGGTGCTTCTTTTCCCTCTTGCCCAACCTTCCATATCTCACTGTACATTAAAGGCAAACTCAGACAACTAATTAAATTACTTTTCCCTGACTTAAAAAACTTAATAATATTAAATGAGCTTTCACAGATGCCAAAAGTAAAAGCTATAATGGCATTTTCGGCCAGCATTGAATTGTTAATTAATTGACATACCTAAGAAATACTGTAACACATGCAGCATCAGCCATCTATTCAGAACAAACCTTTAAAATGTGATGGGCTCAGTGACTCATACTGGTCAGACCCAGCTCGATTTGCAGATACAAACGGCAGGAGGCTGCTTTAGAATGGGGGGAACAGCAGGGCTGTTTGTGCCTGCCATTTACCTAAGTCCTGCTTTTATAGGACTGGAATTCACCAAGGAAAATGGCAAAAGCTTTTACAACCCACCATTCTGCTAAAAAGCAGCTTTGTGGACATTTACGTGGTTTTGTGCATGTTAGATGTGTTGGCAACTTACAGAAAAGCAAGTTTGGGTGGATACAGAAAATGAAGAGCTGCGAAGGTCTCCAGGGTAAATACCTATGACACTGAAAGAGAAGGCGTTCTTTTTCTTACTGAGAAGAACAAGATTTTTAGAGACTGGAACATGCCCAGGCAGCGAGATGATAACACTGGCAGATCACTACAAAGGTGTCCATCCATCCCATTCCTTGGCACATGTGACAATATGTGGTTACTGCTGTAACCTCTCTGCTGTAGAGCAAGGACCCGCATTTTTACTGCACAGAGCATTTAAGAGCTGTTTATTTCCAAGATTTCCATTCTTATGCCTTACACCCTCACGTCAGAGGGGCACCAGCCTACAAACGGTGTCCATCTCCATTTGGCATCTCAGCTGTGGAGGATAAGAGAGGTGGAAGTTGAGCAGGGCAGGTATTCGGTACAACTGAGATTCCACGCAAGATGTGGAGTATGTAGAGTTAGGTTCAGCAAGCACAGCTATAGCAAAATCTTTCAGAACAAAAATGCTGAAAGCGGACAACCAGCAGTGCACCAAAAATGTTTTCTTTCCCAAGTCATCTCCTTATTTCATCATGTTGTTATAATATCTTTACTCCCTCAGCCTCAGAGAAAGATAAAGAAGGTGATTTAACGTAACAGACATAACCTAAAGGTTTCTTCAAAAGGCTCAGCATTTAGTGCTAAAACTAGAAGGAAAGCCAAGACCAGCCTAGCTGCTTAGGAACACAGTTCGGCTTGGTTGCATGTCTTGTGGGTCGTTGCAATGGAAGTATGTGGGATGGGCAGAACTGTAATTCATTTCGGATGAACCTTAATAGATTCCAACTTCTTACTTCAGCTTCTATAATACCTGATTTTAAGAAATAAAATAAAAACGTAGGCTCTATGTAGAACGAACAGTAGAACAGATTAAAAAGTTAATGCTAAAGACCTTCTGTTCTGCAGGAAACCTCTCGTTGAGTCAGGTCACTTACCCAGCTCCTTCAACCATGCATGGCTACGTACCAGATGTTAAATTAATCTCCCTTTTCAAAAAGAGATGTGTCTGCCTGCTCCTGGAAACAAATCTGTAAATAATCAAAAGGTAATTCTGGAAAAAAAGTGGTGGTTTGTTTTTCCCCTTCAGTCACTCATAAGAGCACTGGTTTCATTTCAGCCTCGGCAATGCTTTTATCAGGATCGCAAACTGTGGGTCCGCTTTGGCTACTGCCCAACAGATTAGGTGCAGCATCAGTAACACTGCAAGAACTGGTCTTGCTCATTCTCACTCTCTATCATAATATCCGTATGCAGGAACAAACATTTCTAACTTGGACAACACAGATGAAATCTGCTGGAAAATGGAGCAGATTTCCTGCGTGAAGGAAATGGATGCCGCATTTAGAAACAAGTGCTACTAGAACACTGCTGTTCACTAGTTTTTTTACATGAACTCAAAAGTGTAAATACCATGTTTTTGGCCACTTTTCTCTTTCCCCCCCCGCCTCTTGTGCTGGAAAGCAACAGTTCCTGTGCTCCCACACAGGGCTGTCACCGGCTGTGGTGCACACAAAGCCATGAGGCACCACCCAGAGTAAAGGCTACTCACCAGTTGTGCCCCGCTGCCATCACTGCAGCACCTCCTGCCTGGGCTTGAGCCCTACCTTGAATCCAGTCCTGACGGATGTTCAAACAGGCATAACGAGGGTTTTCAAAAGCTGCTGCTGGTTTAGGAGTGGTGTGTTATGCCTGGGAAACTACTGTCCTGTGATATTCCCTCAGACACCTTTAATTTCGGTAGAAGCTACGGAATCCAACTGGTACACACACGATGTGGGATTCGGTTCCCTGAATGTAAGCATCCAGTGTCATTTGAGGCACCTCAGGAAGTTTAAGCCACCAGCACAGGGCTGGCAAAGAAGACACCAGACTTCAGACCCTCAGCCGTTTGGCACGAGCGCCGGAGGCTAGGCAGGATACCCACAGTGCATGCAGCCACATGGAACACCTAAACAGGCACAAAATCCTGCCCAGAGGGTGAGACTCAGCTCATGGATTAAGACACTTAAATGTAAATGCCTCCCTGGGCGCTACATGCCTGAGTGTCCACTACAGTAAATGACAACCGTGTTGGTGGAGCCTAGAGAGGGATTTGGCTGTCCAAGTGCAGGCGTCTCCTTTTGGGGAGCTGATTAGCAATTGCTCTGCATCAAGGAAAATTTCCGTTAGGTCTTGAAAAGATATTTTTCCCAAAGAGGACCCAGGGGAACCTGCATCTCTGGAGGTACTCAAAACTTGCCTGGAAACGATCCTGAGAAACGTGCTCCAAGTGCTGCGTTAAGTGGGGGGGGTCTCGCTGTCTGAGCTGCAGAGGTCCGTTTGGAAGTCCATTCGGTAGCTCTCCACTGACTTCAAAAGGACACTAAAGCTATCGCAGTGGGCGTCTTACCCTACAAGCTGCATCCACCCCCTCCTGTCTACATCCTACATAACTGATGGCGTAAAGGGGAGGGAGAAGCAATATGGCTTTTGCAGGGGCAAGTCGTGTCTCCAAAGCCTACTAAGAGGCTTTGAAGGAATCCATGAGACTGTTGATGTGGGTGTTTTGCTTGATATTGTGTATTTGGCTTTCCTCAAAGCATTTGGCAAAGGCTATCTCATGAAAGGTTCTTACAGAAACTGAGTTGCCATTGGATTAGGGGGAAGATTTTTGTGGGTTAATGAGTGATTAAAAGGTAAGAAACAGGTCGTAAAGAAAGGGGCAGTTTTTGCAGTGGCGGTGATCCCCCAATATAAACAACGTGAAAAAGAAGGAGGTGATAGTGAGATAGCAGAGTGTGCAGGACACCTACTATCTAGGGTTGTAAAAACAAAAGTATCTGTGAAGTGTCATGGAGAGACCGTGTGATAATGCAGGACCATGAAGATGGCAGGTGAAATCGCTGATGATAAACATAAAGTAACGCACATCATGCAATACACATCCCCAACAATAAAGACATAATGATGCCCCCTGGGCAAGCTATTGCCTTCAATAAAATGATTTGGTATTGTGAATGAAGGTCGTCTGTGAGTGCCAGCTCAGTGCTCAGCAGTGGAGAAGGGCAACAGAGTGTCAGAAATTCCAAAGAAAAGAGAAAATATAAAAACATCCCAGTGGACCACAGGCTGGGCTGTGCACCTCAGAGCCAGCATAGGAGAAACAGAAATGGACAAGGTAAAGTGAGGGGTAGCAAAGGTGATCAAAGGCACGAGGCAACTTCTGTAAGAGGAAAAATGAGTCTTCAGTGCGGAAGAGGAAAAACTGAGAGGGACAGGATAAGGATCTCTTTAAATTCATGGTCTACAAAACCAGAAATTACTTCCCTTTTTCTCACAAGTGATGCAATGCAGTTATGAAGAAATAGGTTTACAGTCTCAAAAGGAAATGCTTTTCTACCTAACACATAAACTTTGGAAATTCCCGTTTCAGGGTATGAGGTGAATAGCATGAGTCACCTTATGGTGAAGCAGATATCCAAACCAGATCAGATAAATCATGCCCTAAAAATGCTTATTTTCTTCCACTGACTACAAAGGATGATGAATTGATAGACTCTGTAAGTCCATGCAAAAGCTATTCAGAGTTTGGTTAAGATGAATCCCACCTTGAAGCTCTGCTGGAAATGATGGACTAACGCATTTCTGTATATTTGAGAACTGCGGCCAAAGCTCCTGCAGGGAAAAATCTGGTGCAGGGCAAATACATCAGTCACATATCCCAAAACTTAGTTTAAGTCTGTGTGTCCCAGGATGGCTATCCATGTAGAGTCTTTTTTCTGTACTGCTGATTTACCTGCATGTGGGGGATAACCGATGGATTCTCAAGGGGAGAAATTAATTTTTGGCTTAACTCCACTGCAATAAGAAGAATTTCCCCATGGATTCAGTTGTTTCAAGCACACGGTGTGCTGGTCCTTTCACTAAACCAAGAACTAACACAGCCTACAGGTTACCTTTCCCTCTGGGCGAGTAGTTCTTTTGTTATTTGTTCAGCATGCAAAACAGAAATACCAATCCCATCAGCACTGAAGTTTTACAAGAAGTTCTAAAAATAAAAACCCGAGGAACTTTGGGCAGCTTGAAAAGCTCCTGGTTTTTATTTTGTGTGAGGGGCTGCAGTAGTTCAACTGGGAGCAAAAGGACACCTCTCCCTTTCGCGCCAGCACCAAGCAGGGCAGCAGTGGGGGCAGCCCTTTCCTCCACGCCCTTTTTGCCGAATGCTGTGTCCTCCTGCTTTCCCAAAAGCATGAAGAGCTCAGGCTCAGAGGAGGTGTGTTTTTCCAGCAACACAGTTTTCAGGTGCGCTGGGGATGCTCCAGGCTGATACTCAAACCCAGCTCTTTCCAGAAGCCGATACCCAGTCTGTTAATGAGCTAGAGCCATAAATATGAAACCAAGAACAACAGCAACGAACAAAGTGATGTCCCTTGGCAGCAGCTGGGACACTATCCCGCAGTTGGAGCACCGGAGAGGGCCAGGCTGCCTGGATCTGTGTAGCATGAAGCAAAAGCCAGCGCTGGCTGCGCGAATCAACATGCGCCCGGCTGGTGGCTTTGGTGTTTGCCTAGAAGATACATAATGCTCCAGCAGTTATATAGTTAAATGCATTTCTGTTTTTGTCCTCCATCTGATGTTACCAGAGGCTTCAGAAAGCTATCTTAAAGATGAAAGATCTCCTAAATTACACCACGAGGAAAATAGCTATAATGGTGCATATATTTCGCTTCCAAGATGAAAGTCACCTTCTTACACGGAGAAAGGCAGAGATATTAAAACACGTAACTACACAAACAAGGTTAAAGAATGTAAAATGTGATTCTTCTGATGGGAAGGGAATGGGCTGGACCAGGATGGTTTCTACCTTTTTATTTACATTTTTCTACTTATTTCCAGGTAAGCAGCAAACTATTTTAAGTCTTCTTCAAAACACAAGTGGGACTTTAACACACAATACAGGACCATGAAAATTGCCGTACCAGGGCTGTTTAATCCTAAAGACTGCCTCTGATAACAGCTAACAATAGATATTTCATGGAAACACACACACCTTCATATAATGGATGCTGCTTATGGGAAAATTACTTCCCATCCCCTGGGGAAAAGACTGGTTATTTATTTTATGCTGTGCTTATGTGGGAGTCTTAGACTTTATTCCTCTTAACCTTATTTAATATAACAGTGAGTATTTTCCATTCAAATCCTCCTGTGAATCCTGCTACTATTTTAAAAATACAAATCCTTGGGCAGCCTGGACCACCTATCATGTGATGCACTGAGCCACCCGCCTTCCTTCCCCGCAGAATTTTTCCTGCCTTTAATTTTCCTGAAAGAAGGCATCATTTATTCCGTTTGTTGACTTGTACACTCTGTGACACACACTAAAGGCCAAATTTTTTCACTTCCTGGTTGTGCAAAGAGGGTCACCATAATTTAGTCATTTTTTTTTTCCTGCTTCACTTTCTGGTCTGAACACAGGAATCTGCCTCTGGCAAAATCCTGGAAGCTGTTACAGGCCACATGCTCAAGCCAGAGGTGGCTGCAATCTCTTCTGCTCAGAGCAGATTAAACGTGGAGACCTCCAAGCCATCGGCAGGACGTTTGTGTCCATCTTTGTCAGCCTCGTGTGCCCACTTTGGATATTCAGAATCCAGCTCTCCAGCAACGGACAGATGTACCGCTCCCCCCCCTCAAATAAAAGCAAACCACCAGCTGGTAATGCTGTATTCACAATACCGTACTCCACAGACAATATGACTTTATTGACAAATATGATTTTTACAGAGGTAGAACAAAATACTTTGTATATTTTTCTTTTTAAACTATATACATATAAAGAATATAATAGAATGACGAGAAAGAAAAGGTTGTAAACAAAACAATATTATGCCATCAAATACGGTACAAACAGCATGCAAGAACAGCTTCAAATGAAATCTTGCTGGTGTAACTTTATTTTATTTCTAATGTGGTAAATGAAGAGTAGTAAAGAGTCATGCTCTAATTGGATTTAGTATGCCACAGCTCTGCAATTTGGTTTTAATTATTTTTTTGCTTTTACAATAAACCAACAGGATAGCTTTCTTTTCACTGTGGTGGGGAATGCTTTTGTAATGCCCAATGTAATCTTAACAGAAAAATATAATAATCAAATCTACAAAGTGTACTCTCATTTAAAAACCAAAACCATAGAAACTGTACAGTTTTAAAAAGCGAATTATCTCAACTGCTTCTTAAGAGAATTTTCTAAACAAAGAATAAAATATGCAGAATAAAAATTAGGAGAGCTATTGTTCTGTAACAAAGCTAATCAAATACCTGTTTTCTATTCCAATAAACAGTTTTTTTAATTAATGACTATTCTGGAAATTATGAAGTGGGCTGGGTTTTATTAATGTTCCACTTGACTAATAAAGCATGAACTCCTTACAGGTACTATAGCTGTCATTCCCCTGGGGATGGATGGAGATTGGTTCTGCATGCATGCTAGAGACGGGAACAAGGTTTAGTCATTGGTGTAGATTTTAAAAATATTTTAAAATGTTTTAAACGTTTAGTAGCATCTATAAAAATACTCTTGCTTGTTTTGCTACTGGATTGAGATTTGGATGTGGGATTTTCTGCTGAAATTCATTCTTGGCCCTCATGATTGCCAAGGACTTCCACTGGATGTCACCCGGGCTGCACCAGGTCCCACAGATGATGGTCAAGAGCAATGGTTAGAGCTCACACCCGAACACGTGAAGCCAACAGCAAACCCCACACTGTTTTCCCTGTGGCTACGGATGAACCTAGAGGATCTGGGGTTTGGGGAACAGTGCTGTCCCGCCCCTCCATCCCTCTACATCCCAGCCCATGTCATGAGAAAGGCAAAGGCTGGAGAGCAACTGTGCTGTTACTCCTATGAACTACCAACGCTGGTGACAACCACCTCTCCGTCCCTCATACCTGCACACACTGTGACTACGTAAGTGTGGGGTCTTGTCAGGTCAGTGTCCTGCTCAGGGCCAGCAGCCGTGCTCACTGCCATGCCTGCAGGGAAACAGTTTTCTCCCTGTGACCAGCGAGGAAGGAAACTGTGAGCACTGGGGTTAAATTGCCCTCCCGCAGCTCCCCCCGCCTTAAATGTCATTTAAAGATCCAACCACACAAACAGCACCTGTAGATTCAGTTTATCTTTATCAAGAACACAAGGATGGTCAATATTAAACACATGCTGTTTATGGCTATGCGTCAGGCACCGGCCCAAACTTCAATGGCAATGAGTTTACTAAAGATCAAGCAGAATATTGAACAGGGAAGGATGGTGGGTCTCATTTGTCTCTGGGCTCTCAGGTGATCCTGGCTTTCAGGAAGAAGCTCGGCTCAACCTGCCAGTGAACACGGGGGCAGGTCGCACATCCCATGCAAGTGGCCACGCGTGGCCTGAACAACATCCTTCGCCAGATCCCAAGGATTAAGTTAACTGCAGTGAAAAAGGGTAAAGAAATACCTTCCCTGCATGAGAAATCCATCTCTGTGGCTGCATCCATGGCTTTGGCATCTTGCTGGGAAATGGATTGTCATTGGCTCCGGATCGCCCTGGTGCAACTCAAACCTGCGTTTCACTAACAGACCCTGCAGCAGATTATCAACCCCCAAAGCCGGGCATTTATTGGGAGGTGTGAACAGTATGCTCCTTGCACAGACAAAATATGCTGTGTGATAGTTTACAGCCAACAGAATAAGCCTGGCACCTCTTTGTGGAAGAACTGTACAAAACACGGCTGAAATAACAGGCTTGTCAATGACATTCAGTGGGAGATAGTCTAACCCTCGGAGTAAGACTGCATCTTTCTGTTGTGTAAACTGGTCTACAAGTATGAATAAAACAACACATCCCTGCCCCATTAGCCTTGGGGAAGATTAATGCCCTCTAATCTATGCTAAATAAACTCCGAAGCATGAAGAGCAATATTTAAGTCCCACACTCAGCTGCTTGTGAATTAATAGGGATCATCCTGAAATTGCTATTATGAAATGCAAATATTTGCAAAAGAACAATTAAAAAATATTCCTGAAGTGCAAACGAAAGGCTCGTCAGCCGTGTTTGTGGTATGCGCAGGGACAGTCAGGAGGCGAACGCTAATGAATCCCAGGGCAGAAATCTGTGCTAAAAACCCATTAGGCCATTGGCAGTAGGTAATGGCACAGCATCTTGCTCTGGGAAATAATTCTACCTGGTAATCAGAGGGCCTGCCTTAGGATGCCATAATTTTGTTTCTTTGGACAGTTTGTTTGGATATAACTACCTGTATTTTCAGAAAGCTGCAGTACATGGCTCACAGTAAATCTGCTTCAAACACTTGCTGATACTGCTCAAACTGATTTCATCTGCCCTGATCTGCAATTTTGTGTTAGCTAAAGTAATAAAAGAATTCTGTTAAACCTAAATTATCAAATGAAAAAGGCAATTTTCTCATTCATACTCCATTAGTTTTTTTAGTTATTGCTAGGAAAGCTCTAAAATGCTTAGGCCATAAAATAAACATGTGGCTTAATGTACAGTATGTGTACTTAAGAGGATGACGGCATCTGCAGTAACTGCTCTGTACTGCTACAGTAATGGAATGCACAAATTAAGCAACAGCACATACCAAGTAAAGCATACAAAAATATGTGGCAAAAAGTAACAAGCCTTCTGCTTTTTTTTTTTTCTTTTTTAAAATAACTCTTTAATTGCTAGAAAGAAGAAATCACCAATATCCACACCTACAACACAAAATTGCAATATGGTTCATTTCAGTAGGCGCCTGTTACCTCTGTGCCAGCAAAACGTTGTGATATTGTTATGTATCAGTTATATAATTCCACTGATTAGAAGTTTATAAAAGCTTCCTCTTCCCAAATTAATAATGATAATAATTAAATGATAGACTTTCCAGTACTGAAGTAAAATGATTAGCCTAATAAGGTTTCAAGCACACAACACTGTTATGATTTTGGAAAAGAAGCACCCCAGGTTCTTAAATCACGGAGATGTAGGATAACATATGTAAAAGCATCCAAGTATTCACTTTTGAAAATGAAATTAAGAGCCTAGATCACTAAAGTACCTTTGATAATTTTACTCTCAGGCCCTTCATTCAAACATATCAGAGTACTTTCTATCAATAATTTAAGTTCCTTCAGAAGAGTACCACAAGTGAACCCGTGAATTCACATAGCAAGATTGCATAACCAAACCATTTACAGATATATTTTAGCATTACTTTGCAACAGTAGGCATTAGGATTTTGAGAACACAAGAATCTCTGAAATTCAACCTGCGTGCTTTTTATCCCTTAACAGTTACTTAAAATAGGTTATCATTCAGAACAAGGAGCAAGCACGGCCTCTGCAGAAAGGTGCAACGAACATCTGGATCAGACAGATTCAATGAGAATCATAAAATGCGGATTGGAGATTTCTCCTTCAGCCAGGCTTTTACAGAAATATATTTTCCTGGCGGAAAAGGACGGCACAGCATGGTTTTACACAGGGAAATGCAAAAATATAGAGAGGAGAGTCCCATTTTCTTCCTCAGTAATCCCATAAAATCAAATATCTGTTTCCATAACAGCTCCGGACATTTACCTGACTGCTGACAGGGCCTTTCCCCATCACCTGAGGTGAGTCTACACTCTCCTTTTCCGCGCTGTCAGTGGTAGGTACATGGTCAGAGTTGTGCTCGTTATCCCCCAGCTTCCCATTAATGTGACCCAACCTGTTCTCCCCAGTTGCAACAACTGTGCAGGCCTATTTGCTTATAGTTCAGATTTTCTTTCATTCATAGCACAAAGCTGAAAAGTAAACAACAGTTAAGAAAACGTTTGCTTGCCAAAGCCCAGCATGAGAAGGTGCAAGCTCTCCTTGGCAAAGCCTGGACCTGTGTTTACTCACACCCTCAGCGCTGTTTCATGCTCTAGCTCGGCATTGTATAGGAACAATCACCATCCTCTTCAGGCCCCCCTGTCTTATTCAGCCTTTGAAAAGTTACAAAATATAACAGAACACTGTTTTCTGAGACTATATTGACTGCACTAATTACCCACAATACTGTATATTTGCTATTAAGAACATGAAAGTGTGCTTTCAAAGTGTGACATTCAGGGCTTCAGAGATGTGAAAGGAATTAGATGGATTGTTCTGTTACTTAATCCGAGGCTTCAATGCACTTTTAAAAATTTGTTTAAAACCCGAAAAAACAGAATACACGTTTTAACTGTTGAACTTGTACCAGCTAAAGGAGTTTGTAAGGACCCTAGCACTATGCGGTTACAACAGAAGATACACAGTTAAGGTCAGGTCACGGTTTCCAAGAACATTCACAGGGACTGAGGATGAGGAAAACGAGGGACGGACCCTGCGGGAACCTTCCAGGAGACTGAGCCGCTCACTGGGGAAGTGCCTTGAGTATTGCATTCACTTCCTCTGCAACCGCTGTCAAAGCAAACTCAAACTGCTCCTGCGGAGAGAACAAACGCAGACTCTGAATAATAAAATAAAACACTTCCCAAAAGCCTGGTGCCGTATTCTGCAGCCGAGCATCCTCAAGACATTGTTAAAAATATGAATATGCAGGATGAACTGCACACTGCAACAGAAAGGAACAAAATGTTCTGGGCTTATTGATGCCATATAACATGTTTGACAGCATCTTGAAGCTGGAGTCATTTTAATGGAGAAAAATGTTGGGAGCAGAAACTAAGCTATTGGGACACAATGATGTATTGCAACTGTATGGTCAGAAGGGTTTGGGAGTAGTTGATCACCAGCCATTTCCTTCTGACACAGACATGGAAACTCATTAACATAATTGAGATATGAAATAGGTGAGATGCTGCAATGCAGAGCCTTTGGCTTTTCTCAGGACTGCTTCCAGTTGAAATCAGCTAGAATAAATATCTCCTCACCTTATATCTACTATATAAAACAATGCCTGCTTTTTGGCTCACCTATTGTTCTTTTTCAGCATCCCTTTTTAACGGCCTTTCCGCACCCACAAACCACCTAACGATGTTTAGACCACTCCTATTTAAATACTTGGGAAGGCTTTTGTCTGCTATTCATTTACTATAGGCATAACCCCCAAATTACTAACAGGCTTCTGCACTGGGTTGGCAGAGGTGTGAAGGACACAGCCACGAACGGCCATCTCATCTAAGTGCAACCCTAACACGCTCCTGAACTGTCTAATCCTACAGAAGGACAAGGGAGCTTTACTTCCTTGAGGTTAGCAGGTGTTATATTTTCAAAGCAAGTAATTTTTCTCAGAAATCTAACCTACTGAAATTCCTAACGGGATGATTTGGTGCTTGCAACTTTTCAGATGAAACAAGAAATGTGAGCAGTTTACTCAGAATATTGGCAAATCAAGGACACCAGACAAGGGCTGTGGAGAAGTGTCTGGATTTCCTAGAAGTACTCCAGTGGTTTAAGCCAGCCAGGATCAAGACCCATGGAAGAACCAACTTTGAGAATGGCGGTCTGAGATGCACCCTGCAAGTATCCTGAGATCACTGCTGGGATACTCTCTGTGTCTCCAGTGAGGAAACTGGTGATCTGGCAGGTACCTGCAGCCCCACAGTTTGCCCTGCCAGGGGCTGTGCAGGATGGTTGCAGGTCTGGATGCAGCGGTGGCGGATGGCTGCAGAACACAGCCAGCCCTCAAAGGTGATTACTGGACCAAGAGCATCCATTTTCCACAGCATTTCACTTTACTGCAGGAAGGATGAAAGAACAAACTACAGATGTGTATCTCATAGTTCGGAAAAATGCCTAATTCTTGCAATTCAGTGCCAGTCTTCTCTGCCTTGTCTTACCCCGCTGCAGAGTCATCTCCCATGTGGAGATGCCTCAGAGAGAAGCACCGATGGGCACAGCTCCCGAGCAGAAAAAGAGAACAAAACTCAGAGTAATTTCTCAGAGACACTGATGTTCAAGAATTTTGCTGTCTGCTTGGTGCTGTCAGAGTGGCATCCTTGTGCATTCGCTGGACTGCAGCCAATAGTTCTTAATCAGACATCAATTCACCCTAAAGAGTAGGACTCGTCCTCATTAGGCACAGAAAACGGTGTATATGCCTGCCTATGCCTCCCTGCACTTCCCAAGGTCTCTGCAATTAAAGGGAAGACTGGAAATGCTGGTGGCTGCCCAGGAGCAGCAGTTATATTTTAACTGGAGCACAGTGAAGGCGTGAGAGGAGCTGGAGGGCAGCGGAGGCAGAGAGGGCATTCATCCGGACACGCTGTGCCAGACCCAAACCAGGTGCTTGTACCGGCTTAAAAACCTTCAGGAAATTTGGGCTGATGCAGGAGAAGTGCTCGCCTCCAGGAAAAAGAGCCTTGGCGGAAAAGCCGTCAGCTGCTGGACCCCATCGATGCCACCCTGAGAGGTGAGAGCAGCCTGGGCGAGGTGGGAGACCCTCGTCCTTGGGCAGGAGAAGGAGAAGGGAAGGAGAAGGAGAAGGGCGCAGCGGCCACTCCCCGGATGCCGATGCTCAGATGTGAGTGGGACAGCTCGTCCCCGTCGCTGCCAGCCCCCGGAGCACGGGGAGCACAACAGAAGAGGCTGATCTGAGCACGATGGGGTTGACACAGCGATGCAGCCAAGTTTCAGAGATGTGCAGATGCCTCTTCCAAGATGTGGGCGTCGGTTCGGAGGAAGGGAAGCTGCCCATGGTAATGAGGCTACCTAATGTGCTCTTCATCTGAGTGCCAGGGGAGGTTTAGGTTGGATATTAGGAAAAACTTCTTTACCGAAAGGGTTCCCAAGCATTGGAACAGGCTGCCCAGGGAGGTGGTGGAATCGCCGTCCCTGGAGGTATTTAAAAGCCGGGCAGACGTGGTGCTGAGGGACATGGTTTAGGGGTGGTTTTGGCATAGGTTTATGGTTGGACTCGATGATCTTGAAGGCCTCTTCCAACCCAAGTGATTCTATGGTTCTATGATTCTATGATTTTATAGTCAGGAAAAGCTTGTAAGAGACTACAATACTTTAATATTAGTGCCATTGATGAAAGTTAACTTACGTTACTCTAAAGCTATTCATTGAGCAAATCTGCCCCTTAACTTTGTTGGTGGGAGACATGTTCACCTTATTGTGAAGATCTGTCAAGCTGGAGACCATCTGACCTGCCGTTAGCCCTCCCAGAGGGGTTGCCCTCACGCGAGCACAAGGCACCATTGCGCCACCTGAGGAAAAGCGTCTGTCTTGCCCAAAGACCATGGACTGATCACCGTGAATTCCAAAGTTCAGTAGGGATTTTGGAGACAGGTTAAGGCGAGACCACCAGCTTACATGAGGTGCGACCCTAAATTAATGAGGCAAAGCAACTTGCAAAGCACAATCTTTACAGGCAGAGCTCAAAACTGACTGCAAAACATTGCGGCAAAGGGGACAGTAGAGCAGGAGTGAGAGATGTGCGAGGACTCGGTCCTCCTGTGACGGCGCAGCTGAGCTCTTCCCCCTCCTTCCTCCTGCATAATACGCACAGGCAAAATGCAGATAGTGCAGCTTCCACGGATGTGTACCACCACTCTCCAAAGAAAAGCCTTTCCACACCTCCTGCACCTTTCCATGAGAACAACCACAGTTAAATCAAATTAATTTCAGTCATTTTTGAAAGAGCTCAGTTTGTTATTTTGTACAGCTACACTGTCATTCACATGTGCTATTTGCATATTGACTGGAGATGAACTCAAACATCTAGTTTTGCCTAGAAAACAGCTGGACAGGGATTTTGTAGTGTTGGTTGACCTACAATGGAGAGGGGACAAGAATATATTTAGTAAAAAATAATAAGCTATGTTTCATTAAGTTTACAGATAAAAATTCCCAGGAAAACAGAGTACATATAGCATATATAAAGAACCTTAGCTAAATACTACAGATTGTGAGAGGAAAGATACAGAAGGAGAGAGAAAAAAAGGAAATATAAATTTTTCCCATCACAGAGAATACGCTTCCTCCTTCATTACTTTTTCCTCTCGCATGTGGCATATCAATTCTATTTTATGATTCCCCTGCAAAAAAAATAACAAAACCACAAACCCTCTATTATGCTTCTCAGAAATGCAGAATGTCGTTATGATAATTTCATTACCATTTATTATATATAGTGCTTTTGAATTAAAGATCCCTTCCAGAAGACAAAATGTTGCAAACAAATCTTTCACATGCTTATTGAAAATGTGGAGCGCTGCCTGCTGGAAACACAATAACATTGCTCAAGTAAGTTGGTGTTTATTTTGCCTAGGGATATTCTGTAATTGGCATTTCTAACCTGACTTTTAATCCATTGTTTTAAATTACTCCAAGAGTCTAATATTCCTCATTTGTATTCAGTTGGGAAAGCACAGGGGTTTGTTTAAATCCATCAGAAAAATTCTCTGGGGATTGTGCATTGCTAGCATGTAACCAGATATTTATAATTTGCAAGACATTAGCTTGAATAAGTGATTTGGGTGGTTTTGAGAAAATGACAATGATGGAAGAAGGAGCAAGAGGAGAGATAAGCAATATCCTGAGAAAATTCTTCATCCTGGATGAAAACTCAGGATACGTTTCTTTTCTGGAGCTCTTCCAGATAAATATTTGGATGGGAAAAATATGTCTGGAGTGAGATTTTTCATAGGACTCAGGTAACTATTTCTGAGCTAAGTAAGAGAAGCTGTTCGCTAAACCTCATGTTTTGGTTCTGGAGCTAGGTTTTTGTCTTTTGTTGAAGGCAATAAGCTGTAATTTCTCTACCCTGAGAGGTAAACTGGAATTTGAACTTTCTATTCTACAGAGCTGCCATATATTTAGGATGCATTTACAGAGCAGTTCGGGACGTGTGTCTTCCCTCTGAGTAAATATATGTGATATTGGATACTGTGTGCTATATGCATTATTTTTTTCACTCTGAATAATCAAGGCAGAAGAAAGATTTGTGCAATTTTATGTCTTACTTGCAGATAAAGCATAGTTAGCTTTGACTGGCTCATCTTTATTTTTCATGCACTTACTTAATTAGTAAATAGCAATTAATGTCCCCCTAACTGTTCTCCAGTACTACCTCTCCTAGTATTAGTGGGAAGATAAAATAATTAGGAAGAGATTCAAGAAAAGTTATGGACCAACGATTCCTGTAAAACACATTTATTTCACTTTTGTCCCTCAGCAATTTCAACCCCCTAAATGCTGCAGACTTTCCTATCAGTTCCAGCCAGCCAAGACAGCGTGTGCTCACGTTGCTCTTGTTACTCAGTTTGGGGCTATAACTCTCATTCAGTATTTTACAATGTCAAACAGAGATTTATTTGGTCTTCATGCCATGAATGAGTTTCTTTATTGTCGTATTTGCAGCTCCTAACTTGCAGCAAATACCCCAAAATATCATTCCATACATCACTGAAATGCTTAATAATAGAAAATTTCATTTCTTATTTAAGGCACCAGAATCGCACCATCAGCTATCTTTAAAAGTTTTACATTGTGGAAAAAAGTCAAAATTATTACAGCTGAGAGAAATTACAGGGCAAGATGTTCACCCCACCAAAGGATACAAACATAGTCACCATGCTACATCCATAAAGGACACGGCTTTAGGCACAATGCACGCTCTTCCATCCTAAGATACTAAAAATGACTTGATTTCCTACAAAACTCTATTTCCTTTAATTCAAAAACTTTTTTCCCAGAAAAAAAAAACCCAAATGCAGCAGTTACATTCTCTTTAATGAGTTGAAGCTTTAAAAAAAATTACATGCACAGTTAAGCACAGACACTCCAAGAAAATAATCCATATTTCAGGATGAAAGCAAGAACATTCTTTCAAATGCACACTTTCTTTAGTAGGCTATAGATTGTTGTCTTGACTGCCCTTCATATATGGTAATCAAGATAGATGTTGGAGATGTTACAAGAAAGAGCAGTAAACACCAAAGAAAGTAGCCTAGATAAATTTTCAGCATAAATAAACCTCAGTTGGTAGGGAGCCAACCAGAGTAATCAGCAAGCGACCTGCGTTAAATTAGGTCATACCCTCTCTCTTCTGTCATGAAAACAACTACTGTGAAAGACCTTTAATGTATTTAAAATCCCAGTGGATTTATTGACAGTACCTTTGTCTGGACCATGCCTGGTCTCTGGTCCCTCAAGTGCTCCAGGGTAGCAGCAATATCAATCTCTTTAGCACCTGCAACAAACCACAAATTGGGCTGAGTTCAGAGCACAAGATAATCCATGCTGCATCTGTCAATCTCTTGCTATCAGGTTCCCTTTGGGCTAACAGTCCAATTGAAAATTATTACATCCATCTCTCAGCAGACTTGGCAGGCAGCTGCAATTTTTGTGTTCATATAGAAAAATAAGAGGTTGGGGCAGCTTTTATTAACATTAATTCAAGAAAAGCCAGAGAAAAACAAATTCTTAAAAATGCCTCTGCACCTAGAGCGGAATACATTTTGCAGAACCTACGCGGCCATCATGGCAATGCCACCGCGTGCCCCTCTGTCACTTCTAAGAGTATGCACTGAATTAAGGGCCCGAACAACATCAAGATCTATGCTGTTAAAACAAGACTTAGGTCAACTTTTGTCACCAGCACCCGAGATCCCAAAAAACCTGTCTGTGGCTTCCTAGTTCAGGACCTGCCAGACTACCTTGCTGCGCGATCGCTGTTTCAGCCGGCAAATCTATGGCATTTTCTTTGGGTTATATTTGGCGTGTCCGGACACTGCAGCTGTGTAGCAAACGGCAGCACCGGGATGCAGAAAACAGGCACGTGGAACCTAACTGTGGTGGGGACTGGCTCCCTTCCACAGCTCCCATGGAGGTCCTCTCTTTTCCAATATGATCTATGGAGAGCAAAGCCCTTGTGCCTCTCGCCTCTCTTTTTCCAGAGCCTGGAGAACTGAGGAGATGCTGATTTCCTCCTCAATTTCCCCCAGTTTAACATGTTTCAAGATCACCCTTCTCATTTTCCATCAGTGCCTAACCAGATACATGTCTTTTGAGGGGATTGAGGGAAAATCAGGATTTTGGTCCTTCCGCTATGAACTCCAAGAGTAGAAGCCTGGCTGGAAATCCTTGGAGCTGAGAAGTTTGGCTCCAACATTTGGATTTCTCACATCCGTCCCTTTCTGCATCTTGCAGGAACATCCCACAGTGCCAAAGCATCAGGCAGATGGGCAGACGGTCACCCTAGTCCAAGTGTAGGGCTTGGAATCTGCGCTTCCCTGTCCCCTGCTGCTCCAGACATTCATACATTCTTCTAGGGCAGATGTGGGTCTGTAGCCTCTGAAGATCAGGAACTTGCTGACCTCAGGTCTCTCCTCTTTTGTACACACACTTTCATCATTAGATCAAGGACAGGGATCAACTACATGCTCAAATTTGCTCCATTTTGAAGGATACTCAACGGTGTGCTCTGAAGAGAACTGTGGCCCTTTGATGTGCTATTTGACAACCATTTCCTGTTGCCTGGCCCTAGGAATCTCCTGGCCCAGGCTGTGCCAGTTTGGGACTTCCTTCTGGAGGCATTTAAATCTCCCCAGCTATTCACAGGGGTCTTGGTGCCTAACTTGGGGGTCCAGCACCTGAAGGGTTGCTGCTACAATAGCTCATTTGTGCGCACGTAGAACATGTATTTCTTAAGTTCCCAGGACTGGGTTTGCAGGATGGGGCTGATGCTTACCACTATTTCTACAGCTCTTGCAGTTTACGGGCTTAAGCCTAGCTGTAATTAGGTTCATGCCAATGTAAACATTATGCGCCTCCTCATTTACCCAACTCAACTTTATAACTCAATACCATCTTCCCAAAAATTCAGAAGAGCAACTAAAAGTAAATGATTTAATTTGGTTTCCTTTGATAAAAGATATGACAAGATATTTAAAAATAACATCAGGCCTAGAAGAATAATTGATTTGCAATACATTCTTCATATCGATGAAAATATGTTCTTCAGCTGTATCAGAAATAGAATGAATTAATTCAGTAAATGTAACAGTGACAACTGAGAAAAGGTATCTGTCAGATTTTTTTGCTAATTACCATGGGCTGGGGCACTGTATGGTTTTTGCTTTTTTTTCCCTCTAAGCATTGTGCAGGAATTTACAGGGATGAGCTCTGGAAAAAATACAAAGTTTCATTTTGAAATAGAAAACTCCAAACCTCCTAACAACAGTGCAGAGCAATAAATACTCACATATGTTGTAAAGTCTGATAACAGTTACAGTAATTATACCTTAATTCTGTCGCAGGTTTTGCAGTGACAATTCACCTGGAAAGCACCAATAAAGGTACACTTTCTGTAGACTCTAGCACCGGTGTAACATGGTCGCTCATTTCAGTGTTGTCTCACATCTGCATGTGCAATTAGGTGGGATTTTCCTGTTCCACCAGAGATGTCCATGGGAGCAGAGTTGTAGGAGTACCACACGCTTTACAGCCTTACTTGTGGCCTCGTTACATTCCCAGGAATTCAAATGTCCCTGTAACGTCTTGGCTCAACATAAGAGGAATTCTCTCTTTCAGAAATTAAGATATGAGAAAAATTTCAGACACTGACATCCACGCATGAGGTTAACCACAGTCCTGAGCTGGCCTCCGAGATGTGCCGCAAGGATGAACCCAGAGATCCTCCCAGTGCCAGGTGGGCTTCCCATGGCTGCAAACATGTATGGCCCCCTCCAATGCGGGATGGTTTTATCTGAAAATACTCTAGCCTCAGGACGAAAAGGGAAAAGGTTCACAACAAGACCTAATCACACTCTTTGACGGGCAGACAGGCTTCTGAGCTTACCTTTGAGAGTTAATTCCTCCATTCCTGTGATGCAGATTGCAGGCATTTACTAGTGAACTGCTGCTTGCCTTTTTATCATCATTAACGGAATGACATGCCTAATAGTATGAACAACGCCTGATTATAAAATCCTGATTTAGCAAAACACCAAAGCATATGCTAGCAGTGGAACATAAGAATAGTCCTAGTGGGCCAGTGTGCCTGATGGGAAGCTTGTTTTGAAGTGTTCTGCCAGTAGAAGTCCCTGAAACATCAGTTTTTACTGATTAGTGTCCCCCAGCCCATGGGGACACGACCAGCATGTCACCCACAAGCACTTCTGATGTCCTCAGCCATAGGTAATTAAAAGGAACAGGACAGCAAAGTACGATTTTGCCCAAAGCACATGTCTTCTTGAGAGGCTAGGGGGTGAGAGGAAAGGCAAAGCAGGAGCAGAGACTGGTTTGCTACCCTGTTTTTCCCATTTCTGAATGTCCCTGATACTATGGTGATGGGAACTACCCAAGTGCCTAGAGGGGCTGATGAACAAAACTTAGTGTTGCAAAGACTGGAAGCTGTTTTGGAAGAAAAATATCTTGGAATAAGAAAACTCACAGGAAAAAGGATGAAATCAATGGCATAAGATAAAGCCAGCATGACTTGTTTTCTCTCTACTTGAGCAAAACTCTCTTCCTCCCCCACATCCACCGCTACATGTTCTGCATCTACTCCTTTATTGTGCCTAAAACAAATGGCTTTAAATATATATTGCTAGTCCACTATTAAATCTCATTTTGTGATGAGGGCTTTTTTTCTATTCAAACTTACGCTAGATTGCTGTTATATTATGTAAATTCAGCTCACTTCCACTGATGTGTGCAATGACAGTCTGTAGAGAGGTGACAGAGATGGACAAAAGAAGAGATTTTTCAAGGCACAAAGGGCGGTCTGAACCCAACCTGCCTTCACAGGTGAGAGGAGCTCAGTGCTTAACTGCAGTGTGAGCTTTTAACTCCCTTTGGAATTATTTTGTTGAAATATGCCACAAATTCAACATCTCCTTCACCATGCTGAGGCTTTCTCTTTAATCTGAGGGTACAACCGTACGGCATAGCACTCTTTAGTACCCAATAACACTTTATTTATGTGTTTGAGCCGTTTCAGGTAACAAAAAATACAGCATATGCTACATGACATTGGGAGAGAGGGATATTGCATCTAAGGACATCAGGGTCAAATGATGCTCTTACTGAGATGGCCACAAAATATGCACGTACTGCTAAGGTATTTTTAAACGTTGCTTATTTGGAAAGCTCACATGCAATCTAAATTTGATGCAGTGGTTTAGAGTAAAAGATGGAAGAACTTGATCCACTGATTCCGAGGATAACCCATTATTGGAAGTGTTTTGCTCCAGCTACTAAACTATGAAGTCCAGTAATAGATGGAGATGTCAATTTGTTGTCATACAACAAATAACCTAGAGGAAGGGTTAAAAATACTAGGCTGGACGGCACCGACAATTGGAAAAGAGAACACAAAATATGTCAAAAAGACAATATTTTTTATCTTTTCTCCTCACCAATACGTATCTGGCTGTTTAACAGTGCTACTGGTTTCAGAAAATAAATAGGGGGATAAATAAGGAGGCATTTAAAGAATAAAGAACTGCCTTTTCACCTTTTGACTGTATTTTATTCTGCAGGGAATAAATTTGCTTTCTGTTTGTGACAGGTCCCTTTTCCACAATGGATTTCATTGCTTGTTTTAAATGAACATAAGAATCTAGCTTAGTGTGAGACGGAGCTAATGTTGTACCAGCGGTAGGTATTGTGAAAAATGCCTGTGCAATGTGCAACGGGTGGGTTTTTTGGGGTTTTTTTTTGTTTTGAAACAGAACATGCATTTGCAGTAATTCACTGTGAGCCAGATACTACTAGCCTTCCCCGTGCCCTTAACGGCTCACTGAGCTAGCTTAGTAAATACCTCCGAAAGCGCTTCCACAGCAGTGCAAGGCAGATTTTAACTTCAGCAATTAACCATCATCTTCCTAAAGGCTTGAAGCATTCACAGTGAGTGCACAACCCACATCAGGAACACTAACTGGATAAACTAAAAGAAAACACCAGAAGATGCATGCTGAATTGTATTTTGCCCCCGAGGAGAGAAGCGGTTTCTGAAGTTTAGGGTCATATCCTTTGCAACCCGTCCTCTCCCCGCAGGCACCAACGCAGGATGCATGCTGGCACTTAACAGCTGGTGCTCCTGATTAGCAGATCTCAAGGGGTTAAAGTGTTTGCCCTTAGATAGTTGCATAAGTGGAGTACCCAGCATATCATAAAAACACGAGTAAAAGTTGAATTCCCTTTTCCTCCTGCAATAAATACGGGGCTAGCCAAATTCCGCTGCAATAGGTTCCACGAGGTGACCAGCAGCAGCTCGTAATATTTAAAATCATCGTGAATTACCTAATGTTAGTTTTATGACTACAATAATGAAATCTTCCCTCTCTTCTCCTCCCCCTGAACATGGCAGGGGACCCATTTTGATAAGCACGAGACACATCAGAAACGCTCTGTGGAGGATAATCCCTTCCACATTGTAGCAGTGTTGCTGTCACCGTGATGGTACAGCGGTACGACAGACAAAGTTTGTCAAGAGGGGTAATGTCTTTTAAAATATCAACTGGGAAGAAAAAATTAAGGTATGTCATTAAAAAGGGTTTTTCAGTTCAGCACACTACAGAGCTTATGCAACTGAAAATGTCCTGTGGTTTTTTTTTTTTCCCCAGTTATAAGAACAATCAGCATTTGTTATATAAATGTATGAAAATTATGGCTTAATTAAGGCAAGCTTTGAGATTTTATTTTTACGTAATAGGCTTGAACACACTTGTGCTGAAAGCAAAGTCAAAAGTTCTATTTTATTCATTACTAATGAAAAGTGCAGCGTAGATTCTGTGAGACTGATAGAATTTTATATGAAAGGACTGTATTAAAAGGAATATTTTAGATTCTAGATGCTCTGAATTTTCTGTGTATTTATAAAAATAAAATGATCCTTAAATACTTCATCAAAGCAGTTATTTGTGGGGGGTTTCTTTTTAAATAACCCAAACTGAGAGTTTTCTTTGTGATGTTTCACAAATACATATCACTCATAAATATTAAATTAAAAAGGATTTTTCTAGCTGGGAACAACTTTCAGATCTGCTGGCATATATCCTCAAAAAGATACGATTATAACTCTGCAGAATGGCTAAAAATTTGTTACTGTGAGTCCTGAAGGATGGCTTGGTCATTAGGTTGCTATGTTTAGATACATTTGAATTCTCTTCCACACTTGAGACCGACTTCCTGCACCACTTTGGGTAAATCATTAAATTCACCCTATGTTTCACGCCATCATTGATAAAATGAACCACCTTTTTCCTACCTAATAAGTTGTTATGAAGGCAAATGCATTAATGATTATAAGGTACTCGGACACTAGAGAGGTGAGGACATAGATAAGATACTCTATTTTTTTCCCCAGTACCTTTTGCACCTTTCTCAGCCCTCTTTGAGTTCCCCTTGATTGTGAAGTGATCACAAAGCTGAATATATGATGTAGGAGTCATGCTAAGCAGTTGTAAATGTGGGACTATTAGTACTGTTACTATTTCTCCTTAAGGAGATGATGATGATCTGTGTGGGAATAAAAACCGGAGTACTAAGGGGAATACAGAAATGACCCGTCAAGTGCCTTTCTTTTTGCAGCAGCAAGTATTCTGCTTCATTCGAGTCAGATATTACCTGCTTAATGCATCTTTTCATATTTATTATATTGTATAGATTTTGAATTAGGCCTTGAAGGGCAAAGGGACTTGTTAGGTCAGATTAAAAACTGGCTTGTTAAAATCTCGAAGGAAGAGTCCCTATACAGTTCTTTGCTGTTGCTAGAAGCTGAAAAAGATCCAATTAATATTTGCAAGATGCTGCTGATAGGCAGCCTTTTAGCCTCAGAGTCACGTGCGGCGCGGCGTTCGTAGGCACTCAGGAGAGCGGTGGAAGAATCGCTTGCAACATCATGAAATAGTAAAAATGCAAGTGGGGAAGAAAATAAGGGCAAAAATACAGTGTCGGCAAGGACAATCAGCTGTCTCATCACAGCGTGTCTGTGTTTAGGAAGAATACAAGTGTTTTGCATATTTGGGTGATGACTGTGTGACTCATGCCTAAAAGTGATGCTTCATGGTCAAAGCAAACTCATGCACGGTGGATTTACGCCGCCTTTCTTCCCTCCCCGCATGAGGACTCTGACAAATAGGTTTTCGTGGGTTTAGCGCAACGTTTTCTGGCCCTTTTCTGCACTTGGCTTTGCCTCAGGAAGGAGGCAGACAGTGAACTGTGGAGACCCAAGGACAGAAACCTCCTAAAGAACGACAGACAGTAACTAGATCCAGGTCTGCCAGGAGCTTAATACACAGAAAATACACATAAAATTGTACTGCTGGCTGTGAGAGTGTATAGACACAGAATTGAGCTCTCTGGGGAGTGAGGAGGGTCTACCAGCACCCACAGACTATTACACTGTCACAGCCAGGCTGTTCCCCATGCCCAAGCTAGCTGGACATAGCACAGATAGGCTGTAGATCTGCAATGTCCCTAAAACTCTAGATGCCTCCAGCTTCCCACTGACACCTTCTAAAGGACGGCTCGTGTAGCTGCTCCAGCAAGTGTTTGCCCCATCGAGTACTTAATGTTGCAGTGAAACATTTAATCACACCATATGAGGGGCAAACTCAATCTGATTAAAGAAGAAAGGGTCGTAACTGGGGGGAGCGTAACACCACTTCTTCACTGACCATTAGTTTTAATGGCGTACCGGTAATATTTACTAACTAGCTTAGTCTCAAAGGCCCAGCCTCATCTCATCTACTCCAGCCATCCTTGAAGTTCGAACTGGAGTTAGTCATCTCCTGTCCCAACAGCTGAGAGCGAGAGGGGAAGCTCTGGTGGGCAATTCATTTGCCCGAGAATTATCCTCCAGAGGTGCGTACCATTCTCCGTTGACGACTGAGTAGACCTAGACAACTAGGTTAGGTGAGATGCTTAGCGCGACAGGCTTTATAGGGCTAAAGTTAGCTGGAATGAGTTGAATGGGTTGAAAAGAGTTGAGTTTCTGCTCTGCAGTTTTGGGCTCACAAATGCTAGAATCTGCCAAGTCTAACAGTGTTTGAGATCTGCGTTTTGTGTCTGTTGCCTTCCCCTCTTCCCTCGCCTCTCCAGCTTGGCAATTTTGATGGAAATGACAAAAGGAAAAGCAACATGGAACCACAATGAAAAGATAAACCAGTTGCAATACAGTGTAGGGAAGGCCATGAAAGTGAAAAACATGTTCTAAGAGTAACTGCTGTTTGTATAGAGCTCTGCCGCAAAGAAACAAGAGTATTTTCTTCCTTCAACTTGCATTGTCTGAGTGCCCATTAAATAAAAACACTTGTAAATATCAGAGTTAAAAAAGAGAGCTGAACAACAGCTAGAAACTACAAAAATAAAAGCAGTTTTCATTTGTAGTTATCCAGATGTCTGCGGCTGTAGCTGCTGGAGTTCTGCTATTGGCCAGGAGGATCATTTGATGCTTTTCACGGAATGAGAAAAGCGTCAGCAAAAACCTAGTGAAGGACACAATTTTAAAGATAACAAAAAAGATAAATGTATTCAGGCTGGCATTTTCATTAAAAGCTTACTCTCCCTCTGAGATGAACAAAATCTGTGTGCATGCGTGTATGTCGTTAGGGATGGATCCAACGTGTACCCGAGTCTGTGAACTGTCTGTAATTTCAAACAAAATACCTATGTGCTTCCATGCACCTAAATATGACCCAAATAAAAATTTTCACTACATTTATTAAAAAAACCTCACAACAACAACAAAACAACAACAACAAAACAAAAAAAAACCCCAAAACCCGACCACACCATCAAAAAGGAAAACAGAAAAAGCAAGTATACAAATGGAGAAGGGAGTACTTACAGTAATAAAAGTGAAGTAATGAAAATTATTGTGACAGTCATATACACACAGAGTATACACTACTTAATGTGCTATTGTTTACACATTTTATATTCACTTGAAAACTGCATGTTATAAATGTATAAATGTAAGTGATGTGGCTTTGTCAGTATGCAACCCAAAAGGAGGTGATACTGAAGATGGAACACTGAAGAACAGCCTAATATTTTAAAAACTGCTAAAGGAAAGTAATGCTTCTAAGCTTACACTGATTTTAAGCCTTGCAGAGGTAGAAATTCACTACTGACATGTCAGTTTTTAAGCTAATATCCTTTGTCAATGCACAAAAAACATACTGAAACCACTCACTGTAACTGAATGCAAATGGATGCTAATTTGAGGCCAAATCCTTCCTTTCCACTATGCATAAAAATGTGCCACATAACACTCTGTATCACATATGAATTGTTTCTCTTTTACATCTAGACTTCCCTCAGTCTCCTCAGAAGCTAAAAGTAAAAGGAATATGCCTAAATTAGCACATGCAAGAAATAGAAGTTAATGAGTTATATTCCATATGGGGTAAGATACCCCATAATCACCTATGGTCACTCTAGAAAGTACCAGTGCACACATCTAAATTCAGCTTACTTATGCACACACACATGCACATACAAAGTGCCTGCACACAAGGACTGGGGATGTGCAGCTACTGCCTACTTCTAGGTGTTCCGCAGTATCAGCTCCCATCGACTTCTACACAATTTGTTTCCTTTAGTACCTCTTCTAGAAACTATCAGTGAATTACCTGAGAGGCAGTTCACCTCCATGTGCTGAGTCAAACATGAATGAAGTTTGGAGGCTGATTGCAAAAATGACATTTCTGAAAACGTGTCTCAGCTGGCCCTAAAAAATCTTGGAGTCCCCTTTGGAAAATGTGAATTTTCTTTACAGGGGACACAGAAGTAGCTCGCCCACGTGAATCTATTAAATTGTAAGAACTACATTTTACATTACTTTCATTTTACGTTGCACGTAGGTGGCAACGCTCTCACAAGACAGTACATGGAGTGACCTGAATAAAAGATGCAACTATTATGGATTCATTCTTTAACAAAGTTTATCCTTAAAAGTGACTAAACTAGTCCAGCTATAGAAGTTCTGGAATAATTACACTTTAGTTAGGTAATATACATTGTACCCTTTACAGCCAGAAGATTACCATCTGGTCAATTAAACACTTCTCTTCAAATCCTTCTATGGACTGCTGCATGAGATTAGCTACAAAAAAAAGCAGTTTTTCACTCTGTATATAAACCTCCTTTTCCAAACATTTGCCCAGCTGCTTCTCAAACTGACAGCACAGTACTTCTATGACCAGCTTTTTCACTTTTCCATATTCTAACCTACCCGTTGTGTGAAAAAATGCTGCCCAAATTCCTTATCTGCTTGTCTCCTCCTTAGTTTCAGTCAATGACCTCTTGTTTTCAAATTAGTCACTATCTCAAGCTGCTTACTGACATCAATACATTCCTTTCAGGGTCTTCTAACACTCTATGGGGACCCCCCTTCGTGCTCCCTTTCCCAAGGAACAGCCTATGTCTGATCAGTCTTTCTTCACAATTCATTTGCCCCAAACCCTGAATAATTAGGATTACTTTCTACCACACTTTCCTGGTCCAAATACTTTTCCAATAAAATCCCCAGAACAGCAAATAACTCAAGAACTACGGCTCTTCTGGAGAAACCTCTGACCACTAAACTATATAAAAGAGAAAAAAGCCAAAGAAATTACATCGATACCTTGTTTGCTTTTTGTTGGAAATCTCTATATGCCATAAAGGAAACCATCTAAAAACAGAGCCCCTGCAACATACACTAGGAAACATCCACCAACACCACGCTCCTCATGGTCACTAATTCATTTCACAACAGGAACTTGTAGAACATGCTACTTTTTTATCTTCATTTTACGAGCTATTAATCGATGACTCTGTAGTGTCAGTAATGTGTCAAAAACTTTAAAGCTTTATAGCTCAAAATGTGTTTTGCAAAGGAAATACTGTTTTAAACAGCTTGTTCTAAACAGCAAGAGCTCCCTGAGCATCACAGGCTGGACCATGAAAAACTGTCCTATACATTGCCTATACACTTTTGCGTGTAGCTGGGGGCCCAGCTCTCATTGTGATTAATTATCTGCTGGGAAAGGCTGAAAGAATGAGCACTATTTGCCTAATTGTGTTTCCAGGGTAACTCATTACATAAAAGTTACAATACTTAAATGCAGCTCATTTGAAAAAACGGCCTTATAACATATGATATGTTTACACGGACACTAAGAACTTCCTTCAGAAACTGAAATAGCAGCATTTCAGATTTACATGATTAGCATTATTGCTGCTGAGATCCGAGGCAGTCTTGTATTTAGCGCTATAGTGCACAAAGCAAAACCTAATTTTTTGGCTTTACTGTCCTTCATTTTTTTCCTTTGTTCTAGACATAATCATCTCACCCAAATCTCAGAGACCAGCAGTGAGATAAATTCAAACTTAAAACATGAAAACAATTACATTTTTAAGTCTTGAATTTTTCTGCTGTAATTTTTTCTCCAGAATACCACCTATTTCTAGTCCCATTTCTTGCCCTTTTACCGTTAAATACCACTTTACAAAAAAGCAATCTCTCTTTTACACTCTATATTCTCTCAACCACTGTATGACATGTAGTAAGTTAAGTTTTATTTTCATGGGAGAAGCTGGATCCTGGGCTGAAGAAATATTCCCTCATTCACCAAAAGCAGATCAGAAATAGTCTCCTCCAGACTTGTATCAGCACAACTGAACAATAGAATTTTCTCAGACTTTGCATAAGGACTCAAAAATAAGCAGATTGAATCCATTTTAACACAAATATGGGCAAGCATTTTCTTTCATAAAATCCTTTCAGAGAGGAGCTAACCCCACAACTTCATTATGATTGCTAAATCCACACAGCAGATAAGCAAAACCTCAGCAAGGGTTCAGATTAGCCAAAATCATTTGATCGCGATGAGTCAGAAGGCGAATTAAGGAATCTTTTGTTTTGCCTTAAAATGTCATGGTATAAACTGCATCTGCTCAGGAGCTGACTCACAAGACCCTCAGACAATAGGGTAGTGGGGGCAAGGAAAGGACTTGGGGAGATAACCTCCGCAGCCAGCCCAGGCCAGAGTGTGTGTATGCTCATCAATTATAATCCAAGCTTTTGAATGCGAGAGAATAAACCCTTGGTTCGGCTTTGCTAAATCGAATCTTTTTGCTGGGTCTTAGAATTCAGAAATCAATACTTTAAAAGGATTTTAAAATTCATATTCGCCTTCCCTTTGACTCATCTCGTTCCAGCTAGTTCAAACACAAGAACATGGATGGTCAGCAAACCCTAAGCAGCTGCTGGCTGGATTAATATCTAAAAATCAAACTATTATCTACACTATCCAAGCCTCTCGGTTCAGAAAAATGAAAGTGGGAAGACTCATAATCTCTTTCTTTTTTTTTCTTTTTCGTGCTAGAAACACTCAATAAAAATGTCTTGCAATATATCAAACTTTTAGTCACTACAATAAGCCTGCAGGAAAGACAAGAAATGAGAAAATTCTCAACTTTTCTCTAGATCACACAGAAAGAGAAAAACCTGATCAGCTCAGAGTTACTGTGAGTTTGGGGTGGGGAAGGAATATCAAGTAGACTAAATCTAAATCAGTTTGCCTTCCCTAGTAACAAAGGATAGACCTTGTAAATACATCAAGAACATTCAAATCCTCAGTGGAAATCAGCCTCAGAAAAACAGTCTCTGTCAAAAATCCAGCAAGCATTGTTATCTACAAAAACAATCCATTATCATTTTCTGTATTTATTTAAATCATGGAAGTGCACATGGAGTTTAAATAAATCACTTCTCAACTTCTCACTCAGAACTAAAGCCTGTCCTAAGCTGTCTGGCAGGGAAATGAGAGGTAACTTGGTAACTGTCTAAAAATCTTAACACCCGCGTAAAAATAGTATCATTGTTAAATAGTTGTCATAGTTAAAACACGTTAAATAGTACTTAAACGTGTTGCTGTAAGGCCAGATTCAACACTGTTTGGTTTTTGTTATTACTTTGATGGGTATATAGGATCAACGTCTTGTAACTGCTCCGCGCATGAATCCAGCAAAAAAAATAATTATATAAATATATGATAAATAGCAGCGCTAAGTTACTGGAACAACTAAACAAAAGGATAGACTTGCATTTAAAACTTTCCGCTGACATGACACAGGAATGATAATGCTGAATAGACACCGTTGTTCTCTGACTGTTCCAGTATCTAATAAGATTATTTAATGTGGCTGTTCAGAGTGAATGCCCAGATGCAGTTGTCACATTTACGGCACAGAGGACAGTGAAATCCGTTAAAACCCTGACCCAAGAGAGGATCCTCCCTGACACTGTGCGGAGCCGGAGGGAGTCCTGCTGCCTGGCTCTCCAAGGCAGCTGGGGGCCGGGATGGCGTTTGCCGAGCACCCTCCCGGCTGCTCAAACCCCCCAGGTACACCATGGGGCCATTTCTGCCCTCGGTACTAACTTCTACCACCCCACAAGTGCACTAGCACAGGGTGCTTCGCCTTTTTTTAAGCTTCATTCCCGCTCTCTCCAAGGGGTCGGGGCCGCCGGACTGACATGGCGGGTGTCAAGCACAAAATCCTCCCCAGCACGGTCTCTCTCCCCCTGCTTTAGGCTTTAGGAACAGGTCCCTTGCTGGTGGTTTTCAGCATCTAAAATAATATGAGGGACGGCAACGGGCAAGATAGTAGAAGATATGAATTTATAGCATGTTTAATAGACTGAGTATTAGCACTAATTCAATGAGCAGTTGAAGAAGAAATTGTAAACGACAAAGGCATTTACAGTTAACTGTCTAAGAGAATGCAGGGAAGTAAATCATTACATGAAAAAGGAGCTCCTTTTCTCAACCCACCCTATTAAAAACCCCACTAAAGAGCCAAGGCATTTATTGATTGCTTTCTACTTTCCCACTGCTGAAACTAAGTACTCCTCTATTTACTTAGATTTAAAAATGCATTTTTGTCTACTTTCTAATAAACCAGACAGTGGAACAAGAAACTCAAATTATTCTAAGTTTATTCTTAAAAAGTCCGTTGGGTTTTTTTGGGGTGTTTCTTTTTTTTTTTTTTTTTTTTTGAAAGACTGAAGGCCTTAATCCCTAAAAGCCTTTTTTGAAAGAAATGTTACTAGATGCTGGCCTTGCAGCTGGGCCCAGATTGAAAGTGCACTTACATTTTTATGTTTAGCGCTGAAGGACTCTGAAGTTAGCCCTTGCACTCCACATAAAAGCTTTGGAAAGGGCATTCTTTGCCACTCGTGCAATTCATTCTCTAAGAAAAGGAAATGGAAAGAAAGATTTCATGTCCAGGGCCTTCAGGCCTTTGATCATTTGATGAACATTGGATCCTCAACCTGGGCCTCCAGCTTCTCAGGCCAGACAAAGAGGGCCCCGGCCGCACAGGCTGGGCCTCGGCTCCCGCCCGAACAAAACCTTTGGCGGCCGCACAGTGTGACAGCCTGGGAAAGGCCCACCTCAGCAGGGCTGAGATGCCCGCTCTGCCCTTTGATCTTTCATTTAAACCCCAGCCAAAGCACCAGGTCAGGGGATTTCGCGTCGCACACCCCCATGGGCAGAGGGGAGCAGGTCAAGAACAAAATGGGGGTGACCGATCTCCAAAAAGCCCTGTGACGCCTTTCTCTGGCCAGTTTCACATGACTTGTCTGGTATTGTGAAGCGCTAAGCCCACACTTAAAATGGAATTTGACATTACATGGTACAATGGAGTCAATAAATGGCATTCTTCAGTGCTTTTACAACAAAGTCAACCCTCCCTTAAGTGGCTGAAAGCCCCAAGCTAGAAAATACTTCTCATTTACTTCTTTATGCGAGTAAATTGCATATACTTTAAATCTAGTTTTCATTACAGATTCTCATTGCCGATGACTGAAATGAGCCGAACAAATACCTAACAAAGGTCTACATTAATTTTACGATGTACCATTGCTTCTATTTTTAAAGACTAGGTTGTCACGTGGCACGTAACAAGCATTGGAAATATCTCCATACTCCTTCACAGAGTAAAACCCTACTTTCTAACGAGCCTGAAAAACTAATCTCATCCCACTGAAAAATTTATTTCCAGTACACTGCTAAGGAGAAGGCAAACACACAACTTCTTTTAACACCAGCAGCAAGTTCCACATGACGCTCGCGAGCAGAAAATCAAGTCCACGTTTGACGAGACATGTTAGCAGAATATGGAGAGAAAAAAATGCTAAACCCTTCTTTCTAAAGGGACAGGGGACCACGGTGTCCCACAGGACTGGGACACGCAGGACGCAGTAGATGGCTCCAAAATACGGAGTGTATTTTTCAAAAACATATGAAAATATGTCTACGTTAGAAGACTTTAAACAACTGTAATGTGATTAGAACTCCAAGAACCAAATATTGCTTCTCTATTTAAAATAATGTTTTTACAATTAATCCTTTTTCTTCAAATGCAAGCACGTGCATAATGCCAGGTGGCTTAAGAACTCAGCTTAAGAAAGGCAGAAAACCATTTTTTGTTTAGTTTGAACCTCACAAGATTTCTCTTCCTCTTAAAACGCAGTTCTATGCAACTGTGATACAAAGATGGCCAATGGCATGGGGAAGGGGTACAATATATAAAGTTGACTATTATGTCTTTTTAACATATGGTCAGGTTAAAATGCCCACTTTTACCCTCCTTCCTTTTGAAGACAGTATCAGTGTTAAAAATTTGTTTTAATTCTAGCATACCAAGATTATTTCAAGGCATCTCGAGTACTTCCCACCATGAAGCATTTACCGATCAACAGAAAGTTAAGGACTGGTGCCAATCCCTAGAGAATCTATAGATTTCAATTTAAACAAACAAACAACAGTACATATTTATGTTGATGGATGGTTTCCCACTTGATAAAATTACGTCTCACATATACAGAAACTAAGGAACAGAGAAGTTAAATAAATTGTTCAATATTGAACAGACAGGGGCAGAGCTGCGGAAAGAGCATTAGCTGATTTATTTTCAGTCCTCTGTCCTGTTCACTACAGTCTTTTTCCTCCTGAAAGACAAATTTACGGAACACATGAGGCTCTGTCTGGTACCAGCTCTTCTAGGTGCTTCAGTGGCAATGGGCAGCTACAAAAAGAAAAATAATTGCATTTGACCATCGTGGCTAGTTAGGTGACAGTGGACTGGGCAACAGCCAGGGAGTAGCCCAGGACCTACCTCACGTAACCACTGAGCAAGGACTTTACAGGCCCAAAGTATCTTCTTCTAAAAACTGTAAGAACTATTCTAAATGATAAATTTAAAAATTCAAATACTTCTCAACAGCACGAAAACACCTGCTCATTCACAAAGCATTTGCATTTGGGTTTGTTGTTTGAAATCACTATGAAAATAAAACTTCAGAACATTCAGGAAAGAGTACAATTTGCCTCTAATTTATTCTCAGATTTTCTGCAAATATTGCTCCCCACGTTGTCATGGCAACACAAGCACATCTTTCCGTACCGAGGAAGTAACAAGCCTTTCGATTCTCACCTTTGGCCATTTTATTGAGAACCATGTCAATTAGAATGTAGGTTCCACTTCTTCCTGCACCATCGCTGTTAACAGAAAGGGAAAAAGAAAAAAATAAAGCCTATCAATGTGCATCTAGACTCAACGTGAAGGTACCCACCCTTAATGTTATACTGCTACACGTGGACGGAGAGGACAGAACGAGGGGCTAAAGTAGGGTAAAGAGAGGTAGAGGGTAAAGAGAGGTAGAGAGAAAGCTTGCACTAAATGAACACAAGCCGTTTGTGGAAGATTAACTACTAGCCTGCATGGGTAAGAGGGCTTAGTTTTGGGGGTTTTTTTAAACGAAGTTGCGTTTATGCAATAAAAGTGTTTTAAACAACAGCAGAAAAGTGAGTAACCCTAAAACAGGGTACCATTTCTGTTCAAAAAGCATACATATAATGATCTTATAGTCACTTGCATATGAGATCAAGAACCACAGAATAAGCTAGACCATAATATATCTGGAATGGTCCCCAAATGTTGCAAATTGCATTTAAACACTGCAGAGGGAAGCCACACAGAGACCTGTCCGAGAATCAAAATATCTGATTACTGAGGGACTGCCATCTTTCTTCGCTGTATGTCATGAGTGGTTTGGTTTTTCTTTTTACCTTTCTCTTTAAATCTTCCTTAGTTGCAACAACCAGAAAAAATATTATCACGTAATTCCTAAGAAACAGCTTTAACTTTTATGTATCATCAGCCCTTCCTCAGAGACGTGAGCCTGAGCCTTGGGAGGGGGAAAGCTCCCTGATCTGAATGCAGCTTGTGTCCCTTTCAGGGAGCAACGTGTAATTGCCAGCGTGATGCTCTTTTAGAGCTGCTGTTAGCAAACATAATTAAGACTTTAAGTAAAAGCTTTTTTTCTTTCCCTCCCCAAAATTTTTACAAAGGTGCATGTGTGACCAATTAGACTGGTATGTAGTTTTATTAATTAAGCCATTATTTTTATTGATAGCTCAATTTGTGTACGTGAATTAATGAATGGAAAAATAATAGAACAGCATGAAGTGCATTATTACATTCTGTTTACAGGCAGGCTATGAAACTCAATTTTTGTTAAGTCTCTGCAGACAGAATTTTTTTTCTTTCAGCTCCTATATCACTGCTTAGAGAAAAGGAGGTAAGGGTAATCTTTTTTTTTTTCCCTATGTCTTTGAAGGGAACAAAGACACAATCTTATTAGTTAAGCTGAATAATGAGAGACAAGGCAGCGATGAGGCCCAATAAAAACAAAAACTACTGAGCCGATGGTAGACATTTCCATCCATCACAGTAAGGAAGAGCAAGAAACTTGAAGGCCTCCTCATTCTGAATCGAGTATTTCTTTTCTCAGGCCTCCTGAAGGCAACGCAGACACGCCTGCTCCTGAGCGTTCACCTCTGCAGAGTGCCTCCTTGCGCCCAGTGGAAGGTGACTCTGCGGAGCCACACGTGAGAAACACGTCCCCTCTCTCCTCGCTCCCACCCAAAGTGGAGTGCCACGTGTCAAACAACCTGCCTCTTAGCAGGGCTAGTTTTCTGTCTTCCTTACCTACATGCATATCTTTGATAAATAAGTGCAATATTCTCCTTATAACTCAGAACCTCCAATGGCAAAACCAAACCATTAACATTATTACAGTAAAGTTTTCCATTGACCCACCCAATGGCTTTTGTGTTCATCTATCAGACTGCCAGGCCTAAAGATAATCTATGCTTAAAGGATTACTCAATCTCTGGATAGGTTTCCACTCCCTGACATTGCCCGCTTCTTACTACGATCACTAAAAGCAAGCAAAGAAGAAATAAAACATAATAAGTGTTAATAAAATGAAGAAGACTGAATTGGGAGGGAATGCAAGGAACCAGCATCATTTTGAGGGAGATTTATGAAACTGAAGTGCTACTTATATTGGAAAGGGTGGCCATACATTGTTAAGTCATGGCACAACATCTACGAAATCATAGGATCAAAGGATATCAAAGGATAATTTTATTACGAAAACAGATCCTAAGTATTAACCAACATTAAAAAACAGTTGAATTATATTTAATACCGTCAGCCTACCTCCCTATGTGGTTAGTGATTCATCTAAAACTTTAATTTGCCCATTTTGTTTATAGCTATATTAAATTCTTACACATACAAATCTCTCTAAAGCTGTTTTAGAAATTGTACTTGCCTGCAATGAACAACTACTGGACAAGAGCGACCCCTGTAGCACTTGTTTACTTTTCTGAAATAAAACAGACACAGAAAATTAATTAAGCATATGACATACTGTTTCTTTAGCCAGTTGTCAAAAAAAAGCAATAAGAAAAAGCAAATATCGCAGTCTTTAAAGAAATAGTCAGGTTGATAATTTCCTAATATAATAAGCAGTTGTTCCATACATAATCTTGTTTACGGTTTACTTCTACTCTGCTGGGGTAGAAATCCCAGAAAACATCCAATTATCACTGATGGTTAGGCAAAATAAATGATCTCTTTTCTAAAAAGTCTCATGTCTTAGCTCCAAAACTACAATTATCTTGAGATGCTTTAATTTTAAAGGCAACTTTGAGTTCGTGAGCTTGCTCGAAGAAATATTGAGGGGCATCAAGCTGAATCCAAAATTAAAAATGGTTATTCCAGTATACTTGGTGCAATGTATGCTGATTTGTAAAACCAGTTCTCCTCAGAAAGGCAAAAACCGAATCTCCTGAAACACCTCACAAAATTCTAAAACGTAATCTATTGTTGTGAAAATAACTAAAATCACCAGTAAGCTCTACTGCTTTGACTCTAGCGCAGAAGTCTTATATATTTAATATTTACACATTATTGTCTTCTCTGGCTTCCTGGTCAAACATTCTCAGTGGCAAGAGAATATATGTGAAGTCCATCAACAAAAGTACAGCTACAGAACAGGTCAGCCGATATGTAAATGCAATGAAGGAATTAACTACTGCTGAAGCAAACCAAGGCACTCAGTCTAAGAATAGAACCCACAAAATTGGTTTAAATCTATTTAAATTGCCTTACAAAAACCAAAATCCCAAACCCCCTCTTCTGCTCTAGGATATATTTTGCATGTCACGTATGTTACAGGCCCAAAACCCCATAAAAAATAAACACATATGTTAACAAGGCAAGCTGAATAAAGGCTAAAATGGGAACGCATTGCTTCAAGACATGAAAAGCTTTCATTCCATTTTCTTGGTGAGATGTTTGAGTTTACTGGAGGCAGAAGGTCTCCTAAAAAACCGTTTCATGGGGCAGCTTCCAAGGGGTGCCCAGACCCCCCAACAGTCCCCAGCTCAGCGCGAGCATTACACAGGATCTTGACTGCTAAACTGAAGTGAGCTATAGGAATTTGGCAACTGTGGTACGATGTTATTATGAATTTTAAAGCATAACTAACCTACTGAATCATTTAGTTCTTGGCTGTTCATCTATTCACTAACATCTGTGCCATGAAAACATGCATATATCTTTAAACATTGCTTACAGTGTAGCCTGAAGATGCCAAAACTTCTAAATCTGACAGGGAGTCAGGATACCTGGAACTCAACCCAAACAGGCTACGGAGATGTTGGTGGTGTCCCATGAAACGGTGGTTTTGCATTCTGCTTTTTATTGTTCAAGATTCTAATCAAACTTGATAACAATATTAAGTTCCTGTGATGATTCCCTTTAAACATTAGAATTCAGGAATTTTTCACAATTCTTACTCTTTTGCTTACTGATATAAATCATACTTGCAGAGACATTCTGTCTCCATTTATATTCCTTGGATGTAAGTAATTAATGCAGTAGAACAACTTTTTATGAAATAAGTGGTAAGTCATTGAGAAGCCCCTGCCTTTAGAAGTTAAATGGACCACTTATATGTCCATAAATGCATATATACACAGGCACTACCAAGCAAAACTTCAACGACTTAAGCTACAGTAGAGTTTACACATGAATGAATCGTTCAATTCTTGATGGTCATATCCGAGGATCAACGCTTTCTATACAACAAAAAGCCTGATATTTATTTTTTGCACTGAAATAGTAATTATATTTTAAACATCTGTAAAAACACCTGATACAGTCAGCCTGCGTTCCTCTACATGCAGCTGGTCATCCTGCCCCCACCCCGCCCCATCATGTGCATTAGTAAAGAGTCGTTCCTGCATTTAAAGTATTAAATAAAAGCTAATAACTAGAGAGGGGTATTTACCATTCCTTTTTCTGCTTGTGTGGTTCCTTTGTTCCTTGCATGGCACCACTAATATGCTATTTGTATGTTGAGACTAACCATCTACCAAAGTCTTAATATAATTTCAGTGACAAACTCGATGTAAACCTATCGGTAAACCAGACCTCCCAGTAAATCAGACAGCCAGAGACACACGTTAGGGAAAGACACCTTATGTTTGTCAGTTTTATTGAAGACGTTTCAAACATTTTCATTATCACACATTTCAGAAAACACATTAAAACAAAGGGTTTCAATCCAGCTGGTTCATAGTCTATATATAGTTTATGAAAATATTTAGAAGTGCAGCAACATCTCATTTCGTTCTTAGTTCTGGTTAATGAGAGTGAGCTGAAAATTCATCAGTAAGCAAAGTTCTTGAATGTTGAAGAAAATATATATTTTATATATATATACATATACAGGAAGAATTAACTTAGAAAGAATGATTAGTAATACAAACCAACCCTTGGCTCATTGAGTGAAAAAGAAATCATCATGCAAACCATCAGCAAGCAAAGGTCAGAGGTCGTTAGAGGCTCAGAAAAGGGGTTTCCCACATTGTCCCTGCAGCAGAGTCACAGTTTCCAATGATCACTTTTGTGACTATGCAACTGGGCTCATATTACTAGCTGCAACATCACAAAAATGACACTGGCAACCGCTAATTAGCTGGCAAAATAAGAATTTGTCCATTTTTAAAGTGAGCAGTGTTAGTAAATGCCATTGCACACAGCGAGAAGTGATAGCATAATAGATATATATTTTAAGCAAAGCCCTCACATGTGATGCTAATTATCTTTTAGCTTAGCAGTCCCTCTTTAAAGTGTAAATGTGCTCCCTCTGGGCTCAAGAAATATTTAATTACACATATCAGTGCATGACTAACAAGCTAGTCCAGAGCAATAATGATTGGTCTATTGTTCAAAATGAAATTAGGACTCCAGAAGCATTTAAAGCTGACCAGTGGTTTCTGTAGTAGCCTCACCTCTCAGGGACTGGCTTTTGCACAGATTGTTTAAATATATAGAATAATCTCTTTTTGGCAATTTATACCTACATTATGAAAGTACGATAGATTATTCCGCAAGGTTTAATGTATCTGCTAAATGCAAAATCGTCTAAGACACTGTCTGATACATACTAAGAAAAATGTAAGCTTTCCGTTTTCAAAGAGACTTGCAAAATTTACTTCAATAAAAATTTTAAGGTCCATATTTCCACAGACTCTGGGCAAGGTAATTTTGGGAATCCAATTTTTCTTGGTGATGAATTATAAAAAATAGAGGGTTGGTTATGTATATGCTTGATTTCATATATGTATGTGAATATATAAATATACACACATATCCATATATATATATTACAAACACACTGAATGCACATAAAAACATAGATTAAAAGAAATGAGAGCAGCCCCTTCCTAGCACTACCCGACTCTGAGTATGGTAGCGCTGTCAGACGTTTATTCTGGGGGCTTTATGACTCAGCTGTCGTAATCCAGCGGAGTTTGTACTTTAAATAGGAAGCTTCAGGTGTAAAACACGTATTGTATAAATGAATTCCAAATACATTATTTCAGCAATAGTGCATTAGGGTTTTTTTTGTTGTTAAAAAAGCAGCAACATCAGATGACCAAGAAAACTGAGATTCACAGACCAGCTATTGTGCATGCCAAAATTCCTTTTCAGGCGGAATTTTACTATGCATTCAGTATTATGAGTTCATTGTACAAAATCTGCACGTAGCAAATGATTACAGTACCCTACACTGGACTGTGAATACATATTAAATGAACACTCAGAATTCAATTAAATCTTAACAGGTTCCTTCCCGTACTGGCTTTAAATACAACGAATGGCAGCTCCACTACTTTTCTCATCTAGTTATAATTTTTCTTTTTCAAAGTATTGCACAACACTTCTTCCGCGCGGCTATTTAACCCTTACACAATGTCACTCTAAGCAGCGCTTTCTTGCTGATGTGAACTGCAACTTACTGTAGACCTAATCCTGCAGGTCATGCAGGGACCTCGGTTCTTACTGAAGCGAGTTGGGAGTCGAGGTGCTCTGAACTTCAGCTGTCCTGGTTGTACAGGCTCCTTTATAGCCTAGTTAGAATCCCTAGCAGATTTCCCACTAACTTCAAAAAGAGCAAAACCGGATGCTGCGCTGGCTCCGTGCTGCAGCCTCGCGTCGCTTAACGGAACCAGTTCAGAATTTTCACTACAGGCAACTTCCACGGTACCACAACCAACCTATAAAAATCGCATTAAAGTTTGAACCCAGAGAAGGAAACCTTGAAAATTCAGTTACAGTTGCAACTTCACCCTATGGCCGTGCTTCCTTCCTCTGCTACTGCACGTGCATTGCGACTCCGTAGCGCATCCTTATGTTCTTACCTAGCCATAGCTCCTAGTGCCTCAGTACAGCTGCACTCCGTTACTTGACCTGCACCGAGTGAGATGACTCTCTGCTTTGGGAAGCCTTGCAATACAGACAAGAATACCGGTGGATGAAGGGTGGCATTTAGTCCTAAAATTTTACGGGTAAAATGTTGCCAACTGGGCAACCAGCCCCCATTGGTTATACGCCGCCTTCTCCCCCCGGGGGCAGATGCGTCACTCTGACTGGCATCACTCAGAGCTCCCAGCACTTATTGAAAGAAACAAGTTTGGACCTTTTGAGCGCTGAGCCCCTTATAATCACTTCGGGGGGTTGTAGATAATATTGTAGTACAGAGAGGAAAACACGCGATCCCACAGGCCGCTTACAGATTGAGAACCAACTCCCCAAACCTCCCGGAGATTCTTTTCATTAGTTGTGAGCGCATCGCTGTGGATTAGCTGATACACGCTAACACCTACACGTGATGCACCGGGCACGGTTTGCAATCAAATGAAGATTATTTCACTCCAGTATTTATCATGCATGGCTTTAATTTTCAAATTAAAATTTAGATAGACACAGCAAACATTAGAGAAGGTGGCAAGGACTTTCACAGGTTTTGCCTCTGTGTATTTGTATTTTAAAGCCACGTTGACTTTCTTTAAAATTCCAGGGGGTATGCTTTGTCAACATTTTCATCTGCTTTCTCAAATTTCCACCTTCCTGCAGCCACAGAAAGCCTAGAGCCTCACTGTTTGATCCTTACGAGCAAACGCTCCCACGGGAATGCTGGTATTGCCATGTGACTCCACCGTGATTTTTATTTTTAAGTGTGCTCATAGAACATAATTTATTTGTGAGATTCCTGCAATAAGGATCATAGGGGAGCCACATGAAAAGCCCGAAAGCTGCAGAATGGAAAAATACTTGGGAAACAAAGAAATACAGAAGCACTCAAGAGCTGTACAAAGGGAAGAAAGGTGTCGAGCTCTAAATGGGAAATGAGTCTGTCTTAAAACCAGGCAACATCTATGTGTGAGACAACACTAAACATCAACCTACTGCAGTGTTAGTTTAGCATTGTGGTGTCACAGGCTGAGGACCCCCCTTTCAAACCAGAAATATTTAAAGGACAATTAAAAGGACTAGTTTGGTTCCTCAGGTGTGTATCGTCTGAAATGAACTGCCATACTTTTGTGCTTTACCTGCGGAAATCCAGAAGCGATCTGGTGGAAGCAGGAGCCCTCTGATCGTTCCAGCTGAGGAAGTGGAACTGTGTCACTGTGCGGGTCTCATTCGTCTGCAGGTTCTTCAGGTAGAAGCTCCTCACGAGGAAATCCTCGCACCAGATGTGCTCAGAGACAAGGTTTACCTACACCCCACAAGAAGGAACAAATGGAGATCAGCAATTTCAGTTGCAAGCCACATCTTCAGGATTGCAGCTGCGAGATGTCTGGGATGAAGGGATTGCATGAAAGTTTTGTTTGTATTAGCAAACTGGCAATTGCTGGGATTTTTTTTTTTTTTAATTTAACAATCAGTGTAGCTGTCAGGAAGGGGTTAGCTGCCACTGCTGCTTTATCAAAAACATGAAAAAAAAATTCTTGGCAAGGTTTTAATGCAAAAGAAAAAAAAAATCACTAAATTGAAACTTTATATCATTATGTGAATACAAAAGACACTGCCTGAAAATATGTTAGACTGCCAGTTGCTTTCTACTCGGAAATGCCCTCAATGCATTGTCCAGGCCACTCTCAGTGGTCTTAGAAGTCTGAGTTGAATTCACATGAGAAGTAAAAAGGCAGTTTCTTCTGCTATATAGAAACATAAGCATCAAAAAATGCAGCTTATTTGCAGAGTTCATCTTTTCAGAAAATGAGTTTGTTCACATTTTAGTTTAAACAACCCTATTTCTTGACATTTTCCTATTCTTCTTATTTGGCGTTATGGTATTATTTTCTTCCTCTGCTCAGCTGGACAAGCAGAAAAATCTGACAACCACTGTCAATGGCACGTTTAGACGAAATTGGTGATACGATATTTTGAGCTAGAAATGTAAAGCAGAAAATAAAAATATGTATTTGCTGTTGTGGCTGAAGCAAGAGGTAAAAATAGATAGCATTAATTACTAAAGCTATATAGAGGCTTTTCTGCAAAGACATACATATGGCTTTCCTCAGGCAAAATTCACAAGTTCTAAAAATACTATTTTCCTATAAAATATAAATACACGTTTTCACATTTCAGCCAGTTGCAAAACCCTTTGAAAAAACAGAATTGTTGTCCTTTTTTTTCATTGTCATACTTGGCTCATTACTGACTACATTTTATTCAGCAGAAAATACCTTGCTGTTAAAACCGCGCTCGAATTTTTCGCGAATCTCAAACTACTCGAAGGCACACGAGGAGCATTTCCGAGCCCTCGGCTCGACCTCCCAGGTTAGATGGGCTTAAACGCCGTTTCGCCCCCTAGGAAATCAACCCGGCCGCTCACGGTCACGTTTACAACCAGATACGTTGTTTAGGTACCTCGTAGATGTGGTAGAGGTTTGACCCTTCGTCTGGCCAATAGTGGTAGCACTGTTTGACTCCGTTTTCTGCGAGGGGTGTCAGCATGACAATAACGACACAGCCGTTCTCCCAGACCATCTGCAGACAAAGAAAAGACACCGTGGCCACATTGTGACTGCCTAATTACTGCGTGACATGTATAATTACTGCACTCAGACACACAATCAAAATTTATTCCATTCACAGGAAATTTATTTCATTTTCATTAGACACTTTTACTCTGCAGCTGCTTTCAAATCCCTGAATAAACTGGCACCATATTTTGCAGGCGTCCCTGAAATATTAAAGAATTTCCAGTGATTTCATTTTGGGTCTTCCACAAAATCTCTCCTCGTTCCTGCTACCATGCTCAGCTGCTTTTCTGTCCAACTTTTAGATCCACAAAGGGAACACCGAACGATGCTTGCAGGACACACAACTATTCGGGATTTGATATTTATTACGAAACAGCATGGGCCTACTAAAGTCGTGGGTGCTGAAACCTGCTTGCGTCCTCGACCCTGTGTCTTTTTACAGTTTGCCACGGAGCAAAAGCTACTGAAGTGCTGCGTTGCTCAAACAAAGTAAAAGTTGCATCTAAACAACAGTAAGGAGGAAAAGGCAGGAAAACCCCAAAGCAGATCTGTCCTTCCAGAAACATTTCAGATGGAGGAATTGTCCCTCCAAAAGCCCATTTATAAAAAGATCTGTTGCAAATGCGCATGACTTTCTTCTTCCTCCTTCCTTTCTTCCTTTTTTCTTTCTTTCATTTTTCCTTCTTTATTCCTTTCTTTATTGTTTCTTTCTTTTCTTTTTTTTTTCCTTTATTCTTTTATTTTTCTTTCCTTTTTCCTTAATGTTTCTGGTCTTCCCCCTCACCCCCCTTCCTTTTTTCTATCGCTCTTTCCCCCCCTTTTGCTTCCTTTTTTTTTTTTTTCCCCCTGGAGGTAGAGGAAAGTCCAACTCCTGCTGCAGACTGTGCACTCACAGAGCACAGGTACAGCAGGAACAGAGAAAAATAGTGCATCTTCACTACCAGCACGATCACTTAATAATTTAGACCAGCTACAGAGTAGGATACGGGAACCCAGCGCGTCCTCAGCTAAAGGGTTTATGGATGTCTCCCCCAAAGAGCAGAACAAGCAGAGATGCTCTGGTCTGGCGTATCTCTGTTCCAAACACAGCCCATGGCTGAACAAAAAGGCTCCTATGAATTAATACCAAGCAGCATAATCACTAAAAACTGTTATCATTACGCTGTACTTTGATGTTATATTTGCATACAACTTTCATTGTCTTTTTGCTAGCATATAAAATTACTGAATGAAGAGTAAACTGCTCTTTTTGTGAAGGGTTATGTTTATTTCACAGAAATATTTATAAGCAACTGTATTGACATGTAAATTTTGTAAACAAAAAAGGCCTTTGTCTAAACTGTGCAAAGATGAGATGATACATTCAATTCAAGGATTATTTTTTTTTAATTACATATCAAATAAAAAGGTTTCCCATTCATGGATAATGATGTTGTCTTCTCTTTTAAGAACAGCTTGCGTATAGAGAAACAAATAACAAATTTTCTTCCTTTTTTTCATTTTGCAACATAATTAAAACAACTTTTCAAACAAGCTTAGCATTATTTAGAGAAATGAACCTAGGGTTTGCACGGAATAGGGTTATTTATAATTTTGAATGAGTGGGGAAAAAAATTACAGTTGAATGTAATGAATAAAAATAATTTTTCTTATCTTTTTTCCCCCTAAAAAGATATTTAAACTAAAGATATCTCTAATCCACTCATCCTCCTGTTAAAACTCACAATGTCACAAAACCAGCAAAAATACTTTAAATTGATAGATAATTCATTTTATAGACAGATGTGGATTTAGCATTTGTATCTTTTTTGTATTGCATTTGTTTTAGGCCACAGCTGGGAACCTTCTTTGTATATAAGGAAGATGATACAGATTTCATTCATTCTAATGTAGTTTCACCTTTTTTAGTCAGCAATCAGACTAAGAATTCAAAACATGTATCTTACTTTAAAACTAGCCCCACTAAATCAGTACTTTCATCACATAACGATTTAATGTGCCTTTAGAAGGTATAGAAGCTCATTGAAGCCATTACGAAAATGAGGAGAAACACAGTTTTTATGAGCGTCATAAAAATACAATGATCTAGACCATAAACTAATCATCTAGCACTCTGCTTGTGCCACCCAAGTGTAACATTATAAAAGCCCACTCGTTTAGAGAGGCATCCTTACAGTTTGGCAACCCCGTTCATTGGTTCAAAGATAGAGCATTTCATTAGAGAGGGGCCGTCTGCATCTCTGAAGATTTCATTAAGCATAAATCCAAATGAAAGTTAATTTAAACAAACAATTTCAAAGTTACTCTGGGGCATAATATTTCTTTTAGGTCATTGCGCGAAAATGTAGAAGTCAAATCTACTAAATCAAGAAGGCACTACAATCTAGTGCCGTCACCCCCGTTGACAAGCAATTGTCGCTGCATCTCCTGTCCTTACCGTTGGGAGAGGATTTTCACTAAGGCTCACAGCCTGTGACTGGAGGACTACAGCATTTTCTTTGTCTCCCTGATAACTTCAATATCAGACCATCAGGCTGTTGTCTGGCTTTCTTTCTAAACAACGCAGAAGATCGAAAGGCAGTTCACAGAGTCGCCTGTTCACCGCCTCAACTTGGTAATGGGTTTTTCAGAAGCCACATCTCCCAGCTCTGAACACTTTGCTGTGCTCAGAGCATCCAGATGTGGCAGCCACGTGCCAGAAAGTGGCCCCAAGGAGGGCGTCTTTGTAGTTAGTGAAGGAACAGGTAGCACGGACCTGGTCTGCACAATCCCAGTACAGCCTCCAGAGAAGGACCTCTGGTTACCAGCAGGCATGTCGGCTGGGCTTGGTGAATAAAGGAGGAGGTTCAGTTGTAAATTTACAGCAATTAACCTACTTCTGAACTTTGTACGCTTGCACAATAGAAAGTAAGTCAATGCATGTGACATAAGAATAAAGAGAACATAAGGTCCTCAGGGCAGCGGTTTTTCTTCTTGGGTAGAGCCCAGCAAAATTAAGCTTTAGACTCCAAGTGCCTATAAAAACGAAATGTATAAAAAATTGTTTATATGTCTATATAATATAATATAATATAAAACCCTAAACTTAATTTAGATCACTTGGCACAGGCAGTTTCATGTTTGTAGTTTGTGGTAATACTTCCATATGAAGTATACTTCATATTATACTTCATATAGACATTCCTTATGAAGAATACTTCCATATGAAGAAATGTTGAAGAGTCTTCTGAATGGAAGTGATAAAGTCTGCGTTAGGTATAGGAGCTCGCTACAGAGCTCTGCAATGCCTGCTTTGCTGGAAAGGGAAGAAAGACAGTGTATAATTTTGTGTGACATGTCTACCTTCAGCCTATATGCCTGGAGAGTAACATGTTAATGTTCTTTAATGAGGTTCTGCTCTATGCATTGTTCTCAGAACACGTCTTAGACAAGAATAACACTATCCCTTCCCATTTATTGCAAATTAAAGGCTGAATCCTGCAAGCCAAAGATGAGCAATGCATTTGACATCCATAGGATTCCCTGTTGATGAAATCTACCACGTGTGGAGACCTCCTGCTGTGGTTATCCAGCGTGCCAGTCCCATACAAAGGACTTCCGCATCGGGAGGAATTATATTTAGTACAAATTACTTGCAAAGGAGTCCAGAACTGGTTTTTCAAGTAAGGAGAAAAATAAAATCACAAATAGGAGAATCAGTGCCTCAACTCTGCCACAAACCCAATAAAACACCAGTTTTTCAAAGTTTGCATTTTAAAATTTTCTTGTTTACTAGCTTGTAAATAAGATGGTTATATGAATTCCTTTATTTTTCTCAGAAACTTCATCATTTCTAAGTTCATTTTACAATGAATGATCCACTCCAAACCCCTTTTTCAGTCATTTTCATCTTTAGTTTAGTGACGGGGAAATGACAAGATATGTGCTCCAACCCGACACTCTTCTTTTGACCAGGACTAGTGGAGAAATTTCTAAAATGCGATGATTTAGAAGTAGAAAATACATAGATAATCAGTTAAATCCAGCCTGTTCACTAAAACTAACAGGCTTATCACACCAGCTGCATTCTGGAAGAGATCTCCAGTAAACTGAAGAATCCATCTTTTCAGTCTTTTACATTTCTCAAATAGTTGGTAAATGCAACTATTTGGAACAGCAGACAAAACCTAAATAATTTCTAATGATAATCAAATCTCAACATGAATAAACACAACTCCTAAAACAACAAAGCAAGGTACTAACCCTTGCTGGATCAGATAATATTTGTCCCATTACATATCTTGAAAGTAATTAACTCAACTACGATTTCTTTCGCCTTCTCCATTGGAAATAGGAAATGCTGTGTTGAATGAAGACAGTCAGAAAAATGGCATTTTCTGGAATATTCTAACTCCCAAACCTAATGTTTTAATGGGTTAAAAAAAGGAGGGAGCTTTTAACAAAAAACAAACAAACAAAAAATAAAAATTGGGGGTGAATTTACATTTTCTTCATCAACTAGAACTTCACAATGTTGCCAGTCAAAAAGCAACCTTTTGTGTGAAATATTTTGGTTAAAAATGACTTAGCATTTTGATATGAAGTGGGTCAAATCTGGCAAAGTCAGAGGTGCCATTTGCAAAGTCATACCTGTGCCAGGCAGCTAAGCAAATAAGTAGGTTGAAGAATTAACGATCAACAACCTATGTTTAATTAAAAAAATAAATCATCTGACTCTTGCAGCTGACAGGATGGCTTCAGAGAGGACCATACATAAACAGATGGTAGTCAGGGTGGTTCCATGTGTTATGTACCTGAAGCTGCAGCTTCACGTGTTTGCAAGTCAATGGGAAAGGCAAACTCAAGATGACTGTATGTGTTGCAATAACTTCTGCTTTCTCAGAGAGACATAAACTGCTCTTATTCTTCTCAGTAGACTCCTAACTCAAACCTTATTATTAAATAATTTAAATATGAACACTATTTAGTATTGCAGTGCTGACAAAACCACATTAAGGAGGGAAAGTCCACCAAAATAGCCAGCAATTAGTTTTTCACCTTAATATTGGAAAGATGGAGCCGAAACAATGAAGGGATAGAAATTTTAAAAGGACCACTTCTAAGTGCCTTCTCCAACCAGAACCATAATTAGAAGTGAGCATGGTAAATGCACACTCCTTTACTGAACGCCTATGGAATTCCTAATGCTATATTTATTTCACATGGCTTGACAAGTTACTAGAGCTCTAGGGGCTACTGTTCTGCGCCTATCTCTCCCTTGCTGTTTTTCTTTTATTAAATTAAAATATGCATATTTTACACATTGAATTGCTTTGTGTCGCTTTTCATCTGCTCTTCTTTCTGAAGGTGAGAACTGATTAGACATGCAGGAAGTCCCATTCCAGGCAAGGAAAATAAAACTTGGGAATCAAGACTGCTGGAAAGCACTGTGTTCCGCACAGGAGAACAAAATGCAGAAAAATAATTTAGTCTGTAAATTAATTTCAGCACTCATAAAACATGCTGAAGTGGGAGCACAGAAACCAGCAGCTAGAGCAGGGGAGGGTTTGGTACGGTTGTTCTTACTCAGCCCGGGGGTCTGGAACACTGATTTTGCAGGGAGACTCATCCAGCTACAGGGACATCGTGTTCTGCCCAATGGGATTTGTCCTTGGAGATCACTGATGACTAATCCTTTTTACACAGGAAACAATCAGCTAACAGTATTTTGTATTTCTTTTGTTGAATTCCAAAACTGGAAGAGAGAAGCAAGTGTTGCCAAACAGACATGCAGATTTATCATGTCCTCATGACTGCAACTCCGGAATCGGGTTCTTAACAAGTTAGTGTGATCCAAGAGGAAAACAATAATCAGTTTTTGAACTGACACTGGTAATACGCTCCTGAATATGGCTAGAGAAAAATGATTCTAAAATTAGTTTTAGATTAAGAAATGCAGAACTGGGGGCAACAAAAAGCAAATGGCAACCGAACTCCCTGGTCTTTACTCTTGGGACTCCTTCTGCACTTTACATTGAATAGTCTTGCAATAAAAATATAAAATAATGAAAGGAGCAGAGATAAGGTCTCCCCACTCCCTATAATCACAACAGTGTAAACGTCCACTCCGGTGAGCTTTCTTCTTGTTTGTCAGCAACAGACGCCAAGCTTTAACAAGAAGGGTGAAGAGCATTCCCAATTCCAAGACTATCTCATGTATTGGCAAATAGCGGAGGAAAGCTGGGGTGACGAAAAGCATAGGTTTGATTCAGAGGATGTGGGACGAAGCTCCTTCTCGATTCCCGAAGGAGCATAAAGGGGCAGCACCTGAAATCTGCCTTCCTGGTCCTGTTCATGAGTGGCATCTGCTCTGTCATCCTTGCCAGACCAGAGCCCTCCAGGCACTGAGGGATCTGGGGAACTACCTAGCCTGAGCTACAGACCTACTCAGGCAAAAGCCAGGGAACTTTCTGGTCCAAACTACAAGTGCTGACTGTCTTTAATTCATGCCTTACTGTTGTAGGTGCTTTGAACTTATTGAGTATCTGCAAAATGAGGAAAATCGCATTCCTCTATCCTCCCGCAGGAGTTACATAATGTTCATTCATGTATTAATTACATAGGTCATGGAGAGAGGACACCACAGAAAGGCAACAAATACTGACATAAATATGTATCACATGCGATTTGATTTTTCTAAGGCAACTAAGAAGCATATCCTCTTAAGCCACTTGCCGTGAACTGCCTGATCTCTCCTCAATTTCACTTATGACAGTAAAATAAGAAAACGTGAAAATGCACTTCCCTCCAAAAAGGGGGAGGGGAAAGAAGGGCAAATGTGGGTAGATTTATGAAAGCAAGGCATAATGTGGGGTGTTTTCCAGAGGGACAAGTTATGGCCTCCTACAGAAATTTCCATTTGGAGATGACAAACCTTAGCAGACGTGCAATTTATGAAACTGGCATAATTAAGAACAATTTTTCAGTGCAAAGGCAGTTGGTTCTAAATATCCTAACTCCTAGGAATAGTTTCCTGCACATTATCATCCCTTGCTTCTTAGAATACTTTGCAAGTTAAGACATGTACTTCATGTCAAATACTTCATGGAATTATAACCCAGCACATACGGAAAATAATAAAATTTTATGCCTCCAGAATTATTCACAACATGGAACTCCTGCTGCGAAAACTTGTTATAGATCAGAAATGTTCTACATCCTCTTTCTTTTGAATTATGTTCAAAGAGACGTTGAATTTTAATAGCGTTATGTGAACGAGCTGAGTGAAATCTCGCTGAAGCTGCTGGACAAAATCATCACCTTTCATTCAAGATAAATGTAAGAAACAAGCAAACTCTTTTATGGAGCTTGATAACTGAAATTACAGAAGTTATCATCAAAACCAAGAGAAACGTGAGGCATATGGACCCACGAGTTTCTCTAGAAACTGATATGCTTAATGCAGAGAGGCATTAATCAAGGCAAGATGATTAATCCAGATAAGCAGCAAAAATGTGTAAAAGGAATAAAGAAACCACCAGCACAGCTCAACAAACTAGCATTGTGATCCTGGTAGAAGAAAAGCTGAAAGAGAGGTTGGGGGTAAAACACTGGGTGAATGAGGTTTGGAAAAAAGAAGTTATTGCATGTTATTTGATTCTGTCTTTGTTCAAGGAAATAAAACTCTGTACTTTCTTTGTAAATAAAATGGAACTATATCAAAGCAAAACCCTATCCTGAGGATGAATTTTCTTTCCAGCTGAGAAGAAAACAACCCACGGACCTGGTAAATTGTTTAACCACTCAGGTAAAAATGGATTAATACCACGTGAGGAGAAGCATCCAGTTTTCGAGAAAGGAAATCGTGAGGTGGAATTCCCACTGAACCAAAATAGAATCAATGAAGGAGGTATCTCTCAGAAATAGTAATTGGTAAAAAGAGATGAAAACAAGACCAGATGAAATTAAAAGAAGACTTAAATCAGCTGGAGGCTTTTCAAAATTAATTAAAGTAGTAGCTGGAAAATTTCCAGACCGGTCTAAGAGATGACATGCAGGCAGAGATGAAATCTCTGCTTGAGCCGCAAACACAGAGTACCCAGACGGATTAGGAAACCCTGTGGCAAAACAGATCAATGAGATGACTGACTACACAACTCCTGCAGGCTAGAAAGTTTTCAAAGAAATAGGTAAGCCAGGAAAGTTGGAACTAACTTGGCACTTTGCTGACTTAGAGGAGCTACGCCAAGAATGTAAGGAGCTGGAGAAGTAAACTGGAGGGACACAGACAGCTGTGGAAGGCTGATGCCTGGAAGTGACCTTACACCTTTAGAAGAGCCAGAGTAAGACTCTTGCCTTTTTTATCATTATTATTTGTACAACATATAAAAAAATTTGTTTGAACACCATTTGAAAATGACCAATATACAGGAGTTTGGACTATCTCCAGCTCAAAATCTGCATTTTTGAAAGAAAAACTTCCATCAAGCTAATCTCTCTCAGGTCAACATGAAAACCCAAATGAATAGGAAGGTGCACCAAAAATGCTGAGTCTAATTGCCAGCTCCAGTGGCCCAAGTTAGATGGTACTGAAGAACAATATCTGCCCTTCTTCCTCACCTTACCAAAAAGGACGTAATCTTCCAAGAAGCGGTGACTACTGAGATAACTGAAGCTGGTCCCCCTCCAGCCCCATAGTGGTACTAGCCATAGATCTGCTCACCAGTAGCAAGAACGCTAAACAAGATGAGCTTGGACAAAGCATCGTCATCACTTCATGAAAAAGCTTTGCCCCGTTTGGGAAAGAGAAGACACTGAGCTGACCATGATCTTTGTTTAGATCTGGGCAACCTGAAAACAGTAAATGGGAATTTGATTGCTGAGTGTCTAATAGCACTTCCACAAAAATACTGGGCACTGGATCAACATAACAGGTTTTAGAGGGGCCTGCCAATAGAACTAGGAAAAAAGATTATCCAGAACGAAATCATCTGTTTGGTCTTAAATAGAGATAATGGATGTGACCACGTGATCATGTAGATGACAGACATGAAAAGCAGCAGACACTGCAGAGCAGCTGTTAAGCTCAGGAACTGGGTTCCTTTTGGAAGAAGCTTTCTCCAGACGCATCTGTAGCCTTGTCCACTGCCAACAGGCGTTTGGTCCATTGGACCATTGAACAGTTGGTCTAAAGTAAAACCTACAAAGTTAAGTACTGTGACACTCCACAAATCCATTCCTAGTGAGCCATACAGCTGGCTAATGTAGACTTAGTCACTGACAGGTGGAAGAATCTAATGCAAGTTTAAGGAAAACTAGGTTTAGAACCTGTCTCTGGAGTTTGAGCATGAAATGTAGACAGTCAGGACAAATCTGGAGCAATTTGGATTTCATTACGGATATCAGCTGTGTTGTAAATGCCACGAAAGCTGTCTTACGGTTTCATGTAAAACAAATGCTTTGTAGACAAGTGTTTTCTAGAAATCAGCTTGAAATGTCTACAGGAGTGGAAACATTTATAGCAGTTTCTTCCTGGGGTAGCCTTTCAGCCAAGATAAAATGGAGTGGCTGATGCCGACCATGCAACCAGGCTCTTGGGAATCTTAGCAGCTAAGTCTCTGCAAAAAAAGGAAGTAAATATTGCCATAGAAGGTGATGCCAAACTCCAAGAGTTTCTGTTGCACTTGCTAAAGCATGACATTGTGCATTTAGACAAGGAAGAGCAGAATAGTCCCAGGTCTCTCTGCAGTCAGTCACTCTTCTCACTATCAGTCAGAAAACTGTGACACTGAGCACACAAAAGGGAAAAAAAAGCAACACAACTCAGCAACAGCTGGTCTTAAGTGGAGGAGGGAGAGGGAGGAGAACCACTGAGAAGATGTTTCAGGAATGAATAATTGAATCTTTAAACAATCCCTGGTGGCAGCACCATGGTCTGTATAAACTTCAGAAAACCATATTCAAGTAAACATCAAAGGATGCTGCCCTGACAGGAGTTAATACTCTATTTTCCATAACAAGTTTGGGTTTCCCATGCTTTACCTTAAAATATACTATTAGGTGAAAAATAAATATAAACTTTGCTCCTGCATCTGGGCATAAACCACAACAACTTCAATCCATGGCTTTTGACTTGTACAATGAACCTACTACATTTCAGCAGTTACGGATGCAGTGTTCTGTAAGAAATTACTCTCTCTTGCCCTGTTTATTACACCTCAGTGATACGCATGGTCATATAAAAAACTTGGGACAGGAACCGGCACATTGACATGTGATCTGTACAAAGTTTATGGTTAAGAAAAGTGGGTGATAGACCAATCCGGCATAGGTAGATTGTTACGTTGAAGTAACAGACATCATCAAAATAAATGTAAGAAACAAAATTTTCTGTGGAACCTAATAGAAGAAATAATAAAAGAATATCACATCAAAAATGGACACACAGCCACACGTGAGCAGAATCTGAACCACAGTTGCCAAATGGTTTCCGTGGAGAAGTACACAGCAAATCTGGTGGGGAGATGGAGTGAACTTTCAGTGACGGATAATTGGGAGGAGAAATAGCTAAAAAGAGCAGAAGGAAAGTGAAGGAAAGTGAAGACTCTCTGCTCAGAAAAAGCATGAAGTCAAGAAAGAGACCTTTTGAGTACAAAGTTGGAATGAAGGATATTGGATTACAGAACAAAGAAATAACGTTTCAGTTCTAGTCACTCTCTGTCTGTGCAAACAGTTTGCCTAACTCTTCAAATTAGAAAGGGAGAAGAACAAAATATATTGTTCATACTACATTGGTAGTATGGATCATACATTGGTATGATTAATTCTGATTTCTGTGTCAGCAGCAATGCTTATAAAAAGCTTTTTCTTTAAGTGCCTCCTTTAAAAATGAGAAAGTACATTTTTTCAATGTGTAAAGGTGCAGTTACACGTAAAAATATACAAAATATAAATATAAAAATACATGAAAATATATAATTAAAAAATCCGGGCCTTAAGAATCACAAAGTATCACTAGAGAATAGCTAACACCGTATTTGATTTTGCATGTGTAACTTAAGAAACACATTTTCAAGTATTGTGCCTGATATAAGGAAAATTGGAGAGTCATGGGTTCGATGAATGGACCACTCGGTGGATAAGGAACTGGCTGGATGGCCGCACTCAAAGGGTTGTGGTTAATGGGTCAATGTCCACGTGGCGGCCAGTGACGAGTGGTGTCCCGCAAGGGTCAGTACTGGGACCAGTGCTATTTAACATCTTTGTTGGAGACATGGACAGTGGGATCGAGTGCACCCTCAGCAAGTTTGCCGATGACACCAAGCTCGGTGGCGCGGTTGACACACTGGAGGGAAGGGATGCCATCCAGAGGGACCTGGACAGGCTTGAGAGGTGGGCTAATGCAAATGGCATGAAGTTCAACCAAGCCAAGTGCAGAGTCCTACACCTGGGACGTGGCAATCCCAGGCATAAATACAGGCTGGGCAGAGAATGGCTGGAGAGCAGCCCTGAGGAGAAGGACTTGGGAGTGCTCATGGATGAGAAGCTCAACATGAGCCGGCAGTGCGCGCTGGCAGCCCAGAAAGCCAACCGTATCCTGGGTTGCATCAAAAGAAGCGTGGCCAGCAGGGCACGGGAGGTGATTCTCCCCCTCTACTCTGCGCTTGTGAGACCCCACCTGGAGTACTGTGTCCAGCTCTGGAGTCCTCAACATAGAAAGGACATGGAACTGTTGGAACAGGTCCAGCGAAGGGCCACTAAGATGATTAGAGGGATGGAGCACCTCTCCTATGAGGACAGGCTGAGAGAGCTGGGGCTGTTCAGCCTGGAGAAGAGAAGGCTCCGGGGAGACCTGATAGCAGCCTTTCAGTATCTGAAGGGAGCCTACAGGAGAGCTGGAGAGGGACTCTTTGTCAGGAAGTCTAGTGATAGGACAAGGGGTAATGGTTTTAAATTGGAAGAGGGGAGATTTAGGTTAGATATTAGGAAGAAGTTCTCTACTGTGAGGGTGGTGAGGCACTGGAACAGGTTACCCAGGGAAGTTGTGGAGGCCCCATCCCTGGAAGTGTTCAAGGCCAGGCTGGACGGGGCTTTGAGCAACCTGCTCTAGTGAGAGGTGTCCCTGCCCATGGCAGGGGGGTTGGAACTTGATGATCTTTAAGGTCCCTTCCAACTCTAACCATTCTATGATTCTATGATTCTATGAAAACACTCACCAAAAGAAAAATTATACTGAAGAAAAAATTTACAAGTTACTTGAAAATGTAAGCCAGAACAACAGCTCATCTGACGTCAAACAGAAAGAATTTGCTCCGGACTTCTAAACATCAGGCTCAAAATATCTCAGACTGAGCATTTAAATATCCAGGAGCCTAAAATCAAACGTTTTGAGAATGTTTCGGTTCCTCATCACAGACAGTAGGAAACTGTGACATGAAACGTGCCTTTAGTAAGGATCAGTTAACACTTTCTAATCATACACCAAGTGATGCAGATGAAGAGAGAAGGTGATTTCAACTGATACAAGCTCCTAAAATACAACGTCACTTCTGAAATTTTTACGTAGATATTCTTTATCTTCAGAACTAAATTCTAAATTCATAATTTCTAAATTCATAATTGAAAACAAAAATAAAAACATATGTTTGTGTTGACAGTAAGCCCCAGCTGACGTCCTCCCCGGACAGCTTCAGCAAGCTTTCAGGCACACTTTTACACTTACAGAGGAATATCTAACACAGCATATCTGTCACACAATCAGACACACCTAGCCTGGTGGTGTGCGTATGTCCGAATCTGAGAGCCACATGACCATGTAAAAAAACTGCATGCAAAGTAAACTCCTATTTGTGCATCAGTAACTACTGCCTTTAGCCCAAATCCTGCAAAAAATTATACAGCTACTTAACTTATGCAGCAGGGTCTTAAGGCAGCCTTTAACTCACTACCTATGGTAGAGAAAATACCTAAGAATTTAAGCATTTTGGGGAACTGGGACATGTGACAAGTAGGTTTCAATGGAAAAATTCATGGCACATAGTGATAGGTCCTTTTTGATCTGAAGAGTGACAATAAATTCTGGCCACACTCTTAAGATCAGGCCTTCTGAAAATCATCCAGTCCTTGGCAGTAGTTTAATTACGAAGACCTGGCACTAAAACATGAATACTTTGGCCTGAGGTTTTCAATGTAATTTCCAGATCAACTATTCTTTAGCAGGGCTTGTGAAATACATAAATGGCTTGAATATTCATATACTAGATTTTAAAAAACCATTTGAATGAAGATTTTGCCACCTACTGTGACTCAAGCACCATATATTTTTACACACCTTACATTTCTAGAAGCACAGGAAAACATTTGACTTGTAACATAAATTCAGTTTTCAAAGAGAAGTTTAACTTACCTGCCAGAAGTCAGCGACAGTAGCAGGGAGAGGGCCCTGGGTGGCAATATATGCTGGGTTTCGGGGGTCGTGGTCCATCTGGAACAAGGAAAGAGAACACAGAATGGATTTATGTAAAAGAAAATCCCTTGCTGTGTTAGAGACAGAAAGTATGCGAGGGCAGGAACAAGGGACTTCCTAAAGGACTGTCATGTCCCGCTGTTCTTTATTGGCAAGCAAAGAATTTTATTTCTGTTTATAAGCTCAGAGGATAACTTTTTCCACAAGACTGATGGTACCAGACAGATATCAGCACACATGATGAGCAATGTCCTATGTCCTCAATATGCAGCGTAAGATCATTTATGGTGGTTGACAAAGGCATTTATTTGAGATCCGTACTCGTGGTTTCATAGCAACCCAGGAGCCATTTGAAACATTTTTCTACACTAAGTGTTAAGAATGCTCCACACAGCTAAATATGTTCTCCATTTCCACCGTGCCAGTCAAGGGCACATGTAACTAAAAACCAGCAAAAACGGGGAACAAATTCAGTTTCTGGCTTTTTCTGGTTAGCTGGTTTATCTAAATGCATGGATTTGGCCTCAGTAGAGGAAGTTCTGCTTAAAGACCTTAATTATTACATTTAATTCAAGGAGCAGAAAATTCACTGAGCAGAAAAAATAAAGAATCTAAGAAACAAAGCCATCAAGAGTAAATAGGATTAGTATGTTACAATGAATGTTTTCGAACTGATGGGTGGTTCTAAATCTTAGGACCCATTCTGCTGAAAAAGAAGATCTGCTGATAGGATTAAAAACCAAACAAACTCAATCTAACCCTGAACTGGGCAAGACAAAACTTTGAGCATAAAGAAAAGAGACCCAGCTCAGCCCTCAGATGTGTGGGTGTGACTCAGTGACACTGAAGTCGCGAGAGTTAACTTATACCATGTAGCTGAAGGCAGACTTCGTCTCGATACACGATTCTGTTCTATAAGTAAAGATCTGAATAAGAATGAATGTGAGTCATATTTGCATTAAGAGGCATCTACTGAATTTATTCATAGCCTATCAAAATTTTCAGTGATGGTACATGTCAGCGTAAAAGAAGGCACCTCATAATTATGTGCAACATAAAAAAGGGAAGAACCATAAAAGAACAGATGTAAGTTATTCTAACAGAACAACAATATGATGAATGTTGCAAAAAGGAAGAGAACACTTATGTTTCTAATTTTCTGATGTATAATTAAGCCGGACTTACTATTAAAATTCTCCATGACAACAGAACACAGGTAAAACTAAGTCACCGAATCCATTTAGAATAAAAGCTTACTTCTAATTCACCACATATGGTTTTAAAAAACCTTGACCAGAATGTCTATAATACCATCATTTTATTCTGAGCTTCACTGAGATGCTTCTCTTATCAGCTAACAACTCTTCACAACAAGCAATTGCTCACAACAAATTTCACCCTTGCTTTCTTTGCCTTTTGACAAAAGCAATTCTGGTAGTAGGACATTTACTACTGTGGGTGTTTTGAGATCAGGAAAAAACTAGCTTTCTTCAGAAAGCAGCGTTAGCAAAAAATCCTTTGGAACCATTTCAAAGCAGGACACTTTTTTGTTTTTCTAAGAATTGAGACACTGAACTAAAAACAGCTGAAAACAACAGCAAATGTGATTAAGCCAAGCCAAGCTTAAAGGGTTTTTTTCTCCATTATACTTGAAATAATTTCTGTTGTTTTGTTTTGAATCCCACAGAGATCTATAGGATTTAATCATGTGCTTAAATGTTTTCCTATGCTGGAACTAAAAATCTTAGCTTAGAAAAATTGACCTGCACCGAGGCGGACTTACTACTCCCAGTGGAAACTGTTGTAGGCTGCATCCACTTGAAAATGATGTCACTTGTCTAACAGGCGAGCGCCTGACTTGGAAATGTAACCGACAGTGAAATATACCAAACTTTAGAAAAATAATAATTTACTTTGAATTTCTTCTTGAACTAAATTATTTTGTATGTAGACATGCCAGAAAACAAAGGCAGAAGAAATCAAGGATGATGCAAATAGCGCTGTCATGGAGGAAATACTTCTCAATGTTCAGCTGATAGATCAGGAATAGGCCAATCTTGGCATTTCAGCATTAATCAACCTCTGTCATAAAGGTGCTGTTGGAACGTGGCAAACATTTCAATAAGCACAGAGTAGTGAAGTGTATCAGCATTTTAACATTAATTCAAAAGACAATTACAATTATTACATTCCAAGCACACTGTGTTGCACAGAAAACAATTATGAGGAGAAACTCGTCTTGCTTGGAGCAAATAGAAGATGGCAGAAAGCCCCATCACACTATCAAATGATCTTTAACTGAACAAAAATAAGAGCAAAGATTAAACTAATTAAATGAAATTCCTGGTTTTATTAATTTTCTATTATATGTACTGTTTTAAAGTCCACATATTTCAAGAAAAGCGTGAAAAATCACTACTCTGTTCACATTCAATTTAACGTGAGTAGGTGACTGCAAGGGACGGTTCTTGAATGTTTTTGTTATATTCTTTTTTATTCTCTCAAGGTCACCAAGAACACCAAGGGCATCTTAATCTATCAAAGTTAACAAAAGTTTGAATAAAGAAATAAAGTCAGTAATGGGTTTTAAACTAACTAATCAAGGATCAAGTAAAAGGCTCTTTTTTATGTCAGTAATCATTATCTTCTTTCAAGGCTCCCTCAGATTTCTCACTTCATGAAAATAAAACAGAAAACATATTCTCCAGAGAAGAACAGAGAACAGCAGGCTCCATACTATCAAGTATTAAAACAAAAATCGACTGTTTGCTAACATTTTACATCAGAACAACCTTCAGAAATCACCCTAATAGTAATGGTTCAAAAAGAACAAGATTTTTCCCTCTATGTCCCCATCAAAGCACAAAGTTCACAAGGCATACATCAGAACTGGATCGAACAGCCACTTTTGGAAAGAAAAAGCTGCAATTATTACAACTGTTCTGCTATGGTGGAATTCTCATTTTCTGCTGCAGTACAACAAAGGCAAGTCTGGTGATAATGTTTCAATCTATTTTTCCATGATTTTGTATTAGGGAAAGAAAGGGATCAAGGATTACTATAACTGACCATGCAATTGACTGTGGTGATTTCTGTCACTACCAGTATCAAAAGCAAATGGAAACAGAGGAGGAGCATTCAGATTTCTTGATGGAAAAGAAAAACTACAGAAAACTTTAGTGGCATGACTTGTGTTTTTCTACCGGGCTTTGCAATGAAAGTTGTCTTACAGTATCTTACAGTATCTATAATATAAATATATAATGAACACAGTATCACAATTAGTTGCACCTTTTTTAAATTAATATACCACAGTTCCACCTTTGCCTTACTGGAAAATAAAAGCCACTCCTTTAGTTTTTCCTTCAAGAGTTGCCTTATCCTAGGACTTAGCATGGATTCCCTGAAGAACTCTGAATTTTGTTGAGTTTTTAGATAGAGATTGTGCTGCTGCATGATTTCACTGATAATGCTGATGAAATAAAGCAAAATCTGGGAGTAAGTGCTCAAATTTATTGTATTTGGACTTGAGAGTGGTAGATACAGGTTCTTGCTAAGTAGTCTTCTAAAACTAGTAAAAGTGTCAATAGGCATCAATGACCACTCTGAAATCTCATGTAAATGATACCCCGATTCATTCCTGCCCTTTCCCTTCCCTCTCAGCTTGTCAGATCCTTACTTTCCACACAGAAAGATGCTGGTGAGATGTGGTCTCAGTCACACCATACTAACCTTGTACTAAATCCTCTGAGTCCAGCTGAAATATTCCTAAATCATATGAGATCAGAATGAGATCCAGTGTAGACCAAATGTGACAGAAAGAAAGTTGAACTCTGTTTAACACCTTAAAAATTCATAAGGATTCAAGCTACTGTGTAGTTTCCAGATTTAATGTGTTTATAACACCAATAAAATCTACTTCCATGCATGCATTTATCACACAGGGTATAGACAGTCTCTAAAAGCAAAAAAGTATGTTTGTTTTTGTAAAAGAAAGCATATCCAGCAAATGCAGATGAACTTTGTAATCACATTCATCTCAGCATTAAAATTAAAAAGGTAGACTAGTCTTCATCTTCATGTTTGAATTAAAATTTAAAACAATTTTTAAATCCTTCCTTTAAAACCCCTAATGGAATGAAAGAAGTAAATCTGGTTGTGAATGCCATTATGAATTTCAGAGTCTATTCTTGGTGATGAAATTTGTATGCTGTGTTTGAACAAACTGTCATGCTAATGACATTCCTCAGTCTGGTGTCTTCAATAATAAGCAAACTGAGTTTTTAAATGTAGTTGATGTGATTTTTTTCTCTCTCAGACACCCTATGAGGAAAAACAGAATTCCCATTTACTTTCATGACCTCTGATTTAAAAGCAAAGATTGCACATTATTTACTACTGGATGATTTTCCCGAAATTTAATGAGGACTAACTACAAATATGACAGATGTAATTATCACAGTTTTATTCTGCACAGTCAGGGTCTTCTTGTGCTGTAATTGCAAGCCTTTCATTCAGCTGCTGATAGCAGAGTTATTATCATAGTACTTTATGTTATTTCAGAGAGGAGGGAAACAGATTTCTACCTCACTTTTACTCTGCAAATTTATCCTAAGGACTCATTTTGCCTGGCCTCACACTACAGCGAAAGTAAAGACCTACGGGAGGGACTTGGGCTAAATCTTTGCTGATTCTCCTCACCCACTCCCAGCCGCGGTGAGGCCATCAACCCAACCCCAGTTTTCACAACATACTGGAGGGAAAGGAGGTCTTGAGGGCAGTAGCATTTTTTAAAAGGAAGAAACATGTGGGCAGGTGGCCAGCTCATTGTCTAGCACAGGGATTTTTTTACAGTGTGCTGCTGCACTCATTTAGACTTAAGGTTGAGTGAGCCCCAGCTGGAGACTGGACCACTGACCCAGAAGCTGGAGATACCCAGTGACATCTACACGACTGGAAGCCTCCCTTTCCAAAGCTCAAATATAATTACTTTATTTTACACTCTCCCCCCACCAGACAGCTCACACGAGCGGGGAGGAAAAAGCCTCTTCCAGTCAGTTCTGACCATACCGATCCTGTGCTATTACTGCCCATCTTGCAGCTCACTACAATGCTCACTCCTAGCCCAAGCCCTGCAAGGCGCAAATGCACCAGGAACATCACTACCTTGACATGATAATTACTGAGGTTATTTAAGTTGAAAGGCTGAAGGAAAGAATTCTGAAGGAAAGAAACGGTAGGATTTTTGCAAGAGTGAATAAAGGCAGACTTACTGGTACTCCACATCCACTGTACGCTTACAAAAACGTTGATTGAATGTGTGTCTGCTAACCGAAAATATCTCAAATAAACACAGTAGTAATAGCAGGTATGTCCAGCTCAGGCTGCGATGGCTGTACAGCCACAGGAAATATTGCAGAATCAAAGCCGGATATATTATTCCAGTAAGCTTCTGAGGTGGGAAGCAGGACTAAAAGTCTCTGTCACTCCTATATTCTACCTCATTATGCAAAAGCAATACCAGATTAGCAAATACGTTTACTCTAAACTGAAGCTACTTCATTTTTGTTGAAATGAAACAGTTTGCAGGGAATCTTTCCAAACTACGGGCTTGCAAAGTGGTGTCTTCCTCCTACCAACCTCCCACTGCATCACCTTCAGGAAACACACGTTTTATCTATTGCTTTCAAAATAGCGAAATGACTATTGACTTGGTGCAACAAACTCACAAAACCATCTGGAGCATCTCTTTCCTTGGAATAACAGGTCATCTACAGAAATGTGGGCTGTGGCACTCCTTCCCACACGTTAGGGTCCCTATCCTACCATGACGAAGAGGAACTCAAGAGTTTCTTTTGACAATTTTTCATAGCTGTGCAAGATACTGGGTGCTCATCCCAGTCCAATTAAACACTTGTGCACCCACATATCTTTGGGGATAGAAATATTTCTGCAAGAGATATCAAGACAGCCATAAGAATTTTTGCTTCACCAGTGTGACTTGTTTTATTGAACAAAACTCTGGAGTCTAGAAGAGCTACAAAAAGTAAACACCTTTTAACCTTGCCGAAGAAAATACCTTGTAAACCCATGAGAGTTAAAGCTGTGGAAGCAGAGACCCTCTGCCTTCATTAGCTTCAGGCATCCTGACAAAGCAAATCTCTTCCCAGTTATGTCAATGGGATATCTCGGCTCTGCCTCTCCACCTCCAACACTACTTAATTTAATACTTTTCTAATTACTGTAATTAGGAGAATAGATACACTATAGTCCAGAATTACCACTGCAACAGGCATATACACACATCCAAGGATTTATCCCTTCCCCAACCAAATTTGTGTACTAAAACAGTTAAGCTGTGTCTACACAGACTTTTGGGCAGGTTGCAGAAGCCCATCTTGGTTATTTGGTAAAAAACACAGTATCTGTACTGCTGCCGGCACTGAACTTGACCTAACAATGCCTACGGATGCTGTAATTCCACTTCTGCACCATGTTGTAGTCATGCGAATCACAACCAAGCTCTTACACACAATATCTCACTTCCAGTTAACACCTCCCACGCCCACGCTTGCCACAAAACCTCTCAGCTTCTACTATCAAATTAAGGCTTGACCAAACATAACGTACCAAATGTGCCCTGAAGACAGGCAAACAGCACTGAAGTTACTCTGAACTCCTGCTCCTGGGGCCAGCTAGAGCTTGGTCTAGTCAGAGATGTACTTAAAAGTAGTCCAAAACCTGCTCTAATCCCTGCTCGTTTACGCCTGTCCTCTAAAATGGCAGCTGGCAATCCCTGAGGCACGCAAGTGCTTTGGTTTCCCCTCTACCCTACACCAAAGACAAAAGCCTCCTGAAGAAGTTTGGTGGGTTCTGTGTATTTTTTAACTCTGAATAAAACATTTTTGTACTTTCAAGGAAGTGAAGCTTTTGAACACTGCTGAAAGTAACAAGAACAAAGCTCAGAGAACAGTTTCCATATAGTTGTGGGTTTTTTAAAGAAAAAAGTATTGTCAACAACATTGGAAGGAAGCAGCGTGTAATTTCATGCTGTTGCAAATTGTCAGCTGCCTTACCCACACAAAGTGATTTAACTGGGGGAGTGATACTCCCCAGGAAAATGAGCCAGTAATGGCATACACAACCCACTGCAGTGAGATCTAATTCTCCACCCTAAGTCCTTTCTCATAGTTTCCCTATAATAACTTTTTAGTGCCTAATTGATGTGAATAAGAACCATGAGCAAAAGTGACTCCAATACTAGCAGTCTCATGGAGATCAAGGCCACAGTGCTTTTTCCCTCTTCATATGGATATCATGACACTTCCATTGAGCTGCTGTGACAGGGCAGTGCTACTGGCTCTGTCATACCTGTTTTGTGTCTAAAAATAGAGATCTTTTCTCCCTATCACCTTTCACAAGCAAGAAAGGATTCATATTCAGCTTACATAGGGTCAGAAAGGGCAGCTGGGCCGCACTGGAGTATTGGGAGGCAAAAATTGCATTGACTTATTTTGCAGTTTGAATGAATACACAAGTGGTAAGTGATGTCGTTCTTGCTTTCAAAACAGCAAGCTTGGAGAAGAACCGGGAGAGCTACAGAAACACCAGGCTACACATGGGTAGGGCAATAGAGTGAATAGAGCATTGTGGTTTGGGCCAGAGCACAAAGAGGAAGAAAGGTAAGGGGGAATGTCACTTCCTGCAGAAGAAGTTCAGAAGCCTGTGGAGCTCAGCTCTCCATGCCTACAGAAACCATCCCTCCTACAACTGTCGCTAGTAGAAAAAACAACAAGCAAGTTTTACCTCCTTAGAGAAGAAAAAGCTACGCTAAGGGTATATAATTGAATTTTATAATCCGTAAATTAATAATATAAAGTACAGGAAATCAGACAATATTACAAGGTAGAATGACAACTATCTAGTGATTTTGTTTTCTTAGTACATAGATTTCAAGAGTACTGCATGCACATGTAGATTTATTTCTCTTCAGTTTGAAAGGACAGCCTGAGACATCAGAATCGTGAGGCGCACACAACCTGAGGTTGCACAACCTGACCAGTGAGATGCCCCAAGTTATCACATTTTAACAACAAGGAAAGACAAGGACTGACTATTTGGATTATTTCTTATAGGTTACCGTACTTACAATTGGGCTAGCATTGATGTAGTCTGAATTGTCGTGGCTATTTTCACCTTTCAGACATATCCTGGAATGATCATCTGCAAAGGAGAAAATAAAAGAAGAAAGTTTCCATACAGGTATCCTAGCCATTTTAAGTTAAAGAATTCAAAGTCAGATTAATGTGCATTTCAAGACAGGCAAATGGTAAATATCAGAAAGGACATTTCCTTCTGAGTCCTAACCTAGCATAGCCTTGACAGAGCCACAGTGTCACAGTCTGAAGCACTAAGAAATTCAGAGGCTGAGTGTCAGAAAGCATGTCTTCATGAGATGCACCATCGTGTGTTACCATCTCTCGTAGGACAACAGGGAATCTCTACTGCTCCCCTACAGGATCTTTAAGATTTAAACTAGGCAAAACACTAGAAAAAACAGCATCACAAAAAACGCTCCTGTGTTTGCAGGGTCACGGCAGAAGCAAGTTAAAGGATTTTGTCCATCTGGCTTCTCCATAAAATGAACTGCTGGAACACTGAAGTACAGTTGAGTGCTGGACAACAAAATAAGTTAATCTGTCCTGATCAAAGACCAGTGCTGTGTGGTGCGACGCTAGTGACGCGGGGAGAGGATGTGACTTGGAGATGACCACGGGAGAGAGAAAATGCCAATAACAACGGCACCTAAAAGTATGACTGGAGTACATGTGGATATCTTGCACTGCTGGTAATACAGCTAGTTCAGACACCACTAGTAACGAAAACAGCAGTCTGGACACAGGAGGCTCACACATGTTGTTTGTCCATCATCAGGATTCTTTTATGACTTTTTAACTTTTATTTTTACTGGTGCTACCTCATGTATGTTTAGAGCTCATACACCCCAAACCCTAGTCTTTTTTTTTTTTTTTTTTTTTTTTACTTCAGGACATATGTAATGGATGGGCTTCATTTGCCTATATTTATGTATTTAGACAGTGACAATGCATATATCTGCATCTGTTCCAGTCATCTAGACTCACTTTCCGCTAAGCGAAAAGAAATATATCTATGTCAGGAATCACCTCATCCTGATTTAGCTGCCTCAAACAGGCCAAATTGCGCTCAAGAAGTGCCTGTTTCTTCCCATTGGCTAAAGAAAGAGAGACCAGACCACACACAGATAATTTATGTAAGAGATGTCTGAGTCTTTACACATGAATCTCAAACAGCTTGTACCTGATACATAACCAGCACAATTTATACTTCTCAGCAAACCTACCCTGCACAGCACATTGTGGTGAGAGGTCGTGCAGCTGCCCTTTCTGTAACCCTCTACAGCTGAAGAGGGATACTGATGTTTTAAGAGGATTTTTCCACCAATTATTCAAATAGACAAAAAAAGAGTACATGAATACACCCTGTCCCCCTTTGTATCTCGTGTAGTGGCCTGTGACACCATTCTTAAGAGCAGAGTTCCAAGTTGCCTTGTAAACTATTAAGTACCAATCATTATTTTGATAATGCGGAACAATAAATGAGTTATGAAACATTTTAAGTACCACACAGTAAAGTAGAGACAGAGGGTTTGGGCTCTGCTTAGGTTTATTCAGCAGCAATGTCGTGGTGGTTCAATATGCGAGCAAGACAAAGGTGTGCTTGTATGAGCTTTGTTTATAGTCACGCAATCTTATCGGCAATATTTAATGCACCAATGTGAGCAACCTTCTCCTGGAATAAGAGTAGAGGTGAACAAGTCATGTGAAATGAACGAAGAGTCAGTCTTTACTATTCACATAAAATTATTTCCTCTGGTAAGGTTTCAACACAATAGGAGGATGAAGAAGGCGAGAAAGGGAACACGTTCACTCACATTATTCACATCCACCTTCCTTTGGCATCACTGCACAGAAAAGCTGAAACACGATGACGAAACCACAAAATGACCTCGTGATGTCTGAGAATATGGGGCTACCCAAGATTTTTTATAGGAAACTTTACAGTAAGCACTGTCATGGAGTGCTTGAAATCTTTTGGCTATGCAGCCAGGAGATAGGCAGGTTGCACACCCTAAATGTGGTCTCTCACGTATCTTAAGCTAAGTGAGCGCTCAGGATAAGCCCCGCTCATTGGACAGCAAAAGTGTTTGAACTAATCACCAAAGAAAATGTGTGAAATGTTTTCAGATCGATGAGGGAGAGAGAGCAGACAGTGATTCATCGGTATTTAGCAAACAGATGTCAGTGTGAGTCTCCAATAAGTCAAATGTCAGATCAGTAACCTCATGATAATTTTTTTTTTTTAAATAACATTTTATCCAGACCCTCTGATTTAGTGTGCCATATCATTATCCTGCTCTCTTGGAGGGTTTATCGGAGGGTGAGACGTGTTAAGGCTTTGGTAGTGAAAAGGTGGTGAGCCTTCCTCTTTGCACTCAGAAAAAAAAAAAAAGTGCAAAAAAGGTTGTGCATGTGTTTTCTGCATATATCAGGAGTTTGCACCCATGTGTGCTTCAGTTGCAGCATCAAGCGTTCATATTGACAATGAACAGATTGTGCTTGTCTATGCCTGTTATCACCTCAAAGCTACTAGGAACCAGCATAATAGCTCTTCAGAAACAGGCAGAAAAAGCAGCAGAAAAAAAAATAGAACACCATGGACACCAGTTCGTTATATTAACAATAAGTAACTATGGGGAAAATGCCAAATGTACAAGATTTTTTTTGTAACCTGCATATTGATTATGTTAGAAGCAAAGAAAGAGAAGCAGGAGAAGCAGGAAATAAAAGGAAGGAAGGAGATGACAGAAAAGGAAGATATATAAGATCAATCTAAAAAGCGAGAAAGAAAGATGAATGAAGAAATAAGAGAGGAGGGGGATGGTAATAAGGAAGTGAAAGAAAAGACAAATGCTGTTACTAGCTACTGCAATCTGGCCAGGGTACAACTGGTCATCATTTCAAATATCTACAATAGCTAGTGCTGAATGCTGAACTGCTTTGCATTTGCTATTGCTCTGGCCAAGTCACAGTTGAAAAAAGCAGCAAAATGTATAGATGGATATGTGTGGCAGACAGAGGTTTCCTAAACAAGAAGGATAATACTAACCTACAGCTGAGGAAAAATATAGCACAATTTTGTATTTCAGACGCATATGAAATATAAAGCATAAAATATAAAGTATAAATTATAAAGGACAGAGGATAAAGGATAAAATATAAAGCAAAGACGTATGAGTTTGCCGTATATAAAATTGCAATTTATAGACAAAAAATTGCAATAAGTTTTGGAGTCAACTTATGGATATTTTCATGCGGACTGGGTTACAGTTAAAGGGGCTAGATTTAGTTGGCTAAATCATATCATACCAATGTGTCGTACCATTGAGAAACTAGATGAGACGTTGCATAAGGGTGACAGATATGACACAAAACCTAAAGGCTTGTATCTTCTTGGCCCAGCACCCTAAGCCCACGTCCTAAGCTCTGAGGGCAGCCTACAGCTATTAATTTCACTGTAAACTGAAAACGTACTTTTGGCCATTGCACAGCTCTCTCGATGCCACTGCACTGATTAGCTTCTTCACTGGCTGTAACGGGTGCTTTGACACCTGGCTCACCTGGAGGCAGCTACAGGGAGACAAATTGAGGCATCTTAAAGTACAATTTCACAGAATCATGCCCAGACAACTTGGTCGAATGCCTCAGTGTAGGTTTCCAGTGATATCTAAGGTGCCCTAAGGACACTCAGGCTAGCAGCTAGGAGGGCACAGGTCTCCCACAGAGCCTGTGTCATACCCACTAGCTCTGCGCGGGTACCTTGAATGGCACTAGATTCCTGTGTTTAAACAACTGAATTGAGCACAAAACATCACAACTATCTGGACTGTTTAAACAGTGACCAGTACTCTTGTAGTATTGTAGTAAGCCATTTCACGGTCTTATGTATGTCACAGTGGCCTTGTACTTAATGAAGATCTATTACTTTTGTTGTTTTTCAGATGAGAATTTGAAAGCTTGGAAAAATTAGACTCGCATCTTACCTAATTCCCTCTGTCTTCTGTTTCCTTTCAGTCAGATACTTCTGAAGGAACAGAACCAACAAAGGCTGGACACAAGGAGTATGGGCGACTTTGGATTGTTTGAACCCAGGTGTCACTGAGCGGAGCGAATCTCACAATCAACCTGGGACGTTCTGCCTGGATCATCACTCTCTCCCTTCTAGATTTAGCCTGACTTTTTTTTTTTTTTTCTGTGCAAAGCACTATACAGAACTACACTGGTAAGAAAGTGAAGAACTACTGAGGAGCAAAAGTGGAGCAGTCTGAACACTGTGAAGAATCGTAATTTGTTGATTATCATTATTTTGCCCATAGGTTATTTGCACAAAATGGAACTCTTCTTAGATCTGAACCGGCATCAAGTTCATTTATTCCAGAGCGCTATTTGTACCTGCATTACTGACATGGATAACGCAAGTATCCTCCACTCAGGTGTTCCCATCCTCAGCGCACATCCCCTGGCTGTGCTCCGACTGCAAACAAGCCTCGGAGCTGGGTGCACACCCTGCCCCTAAATGCTTCTTTGGTGTGCCCCTAAATGAACAGCTAAACTCCTAAAATCAAAGCACAGAGGTAAGCAGGTTGCTCTAATATATACCACGACCCATGGACACAGCCTCAGTAGACAGCTTCTGACAGATGGTCACTGCAAAAAGTTGTTTGCAAAATGCTTAAAATACCTATATGTATCTATGGTATACATAAATAAAAACATACAGTATTGACCCTATTGAGATGGTTTTATTTTGCAGAGATGCAAGAAGAGAAAATAAAGTCTGGAAAGATTTTTTTTTGGACATCAACAAATTGAGCTGCTTTTGTGTTCATGCAGAAGAACAGTACCCCATTGCCCTAAATTATAGCAATCTGCTTGTTGATCGGATAAAAGGATGCAGTTTTGTTAATCTACAAGGTCCAGGTTACTTCAATTGCTAGAATTTTTTTAACTAGTAGTTAATTAAGTGCAGTGTCAAGGTGTTCTGCTACCAAGTATTTTAAAAGCTGTTTGTAAACAGAGAAGATAGGTGTAAGAGTAAGATATGATAGAATTTTGAGATTAAGGATAATGTTAATCTAGAAATTATATCAGTTGTGTAATCTGTAAAAAATAATATTGTATTATTTTAAAACTGGTTAAGAAAGGAAAATGCAAAGTAAATACAACATGATACTAAAGCTTCTTTGAAGCCTTCAGCAGATGGAATCTTTTATATGAATTGGTAATCTTGTTTTACCCTGTCAAGGTGATTATGAATATGAAAGGGGTAAGGAAATGCTAACAAGGCATTAATCTGTGAATGTAGCATAACAACTTTGTATCATATCAAAAGCATATCAACTTTGCTTCTTAATTTATTATGAAGCAAATCAGAACTTTTTGGTATAGTTTTAATGTCAAACATAGTCAAAAAAAGTGGGCAAACTGGGCTCTTTCTCAGTCTAATCTCAGAGTCTACAATAACCATCATCTTATCAAAATTCAGTATTGTTTAAGATCTATGCCACACTTTCCACCCATCATCCAAGTAGTTTTAAGGATGTAACAGGACAGCTGTTTACCAGTGCACAGCAACTTCAGAGCAAGAGCAGGTAATTTTGTGCAATTCAGCCAAAAAGGAAAGTTCCCGCTGCACTAAGAGCTATAATAGAAGTTTCCACATTGTAACAAAGCCAAAAAAATAATATTTTACTCTTGTAAAAGTACTAAGGGGTTTTAAATGTGCTAAAATATTAAAGCTTCAGATACATTGCAGCCATCCTGTCCATGTGCAAAACCCTTCCCAGGTAGTACTGATTCAGCCTAGACTCAGGGAGGGAAGAACGGGCACGGCAATATGCCGCGGAAGAAGCGATGGCAGAGACTTGCCGACATGAAGGCTGATCAGCGTAGGCTGATTCATCCACTTGGTACAATATGATGAAAAGAGACAGACTATCTGAGCTCTGAAAATAGTTCAGTGCTCTAGTGTGGCATGACATCCAAGCTGAAAATCTCCGTTCTGTAGCACATCCGCAGCTATGCTACTTCTGGATTCAGAGTTAGAACGGTCTAGTCTGAGGGTCCCTATCTTACGGCTCGTCGTATCATTCAGGCATGTTTCCTACACTGCCTGAATAACCAGCTACACCTGTAGCTCCCATCCTGTCTCCAAGGCAGGAACCAGCAACAATCATAGAATCATAGAATCACTTGGGTTGGAAGAGACCTTCAAGATCATCCATACCATAAATCTGGCTTAATTTATGAGCAGGGACTTGGAATAGCTTAAGATGGACTGACTGTAAGTCCACATCGAAAAGAACACTTTAAGCAGGAAGATTAACTTGGATCAATACACATTATCACGGAGCAATTTTCACTTCCTATCGTGTTGGTTAAATGCTATTTTTTCAAGACGGAAAAGAGCACAGAAGTCTTGCACTCCTTTAACTTCCATGGCGGCTTCTTCAGAACTTTTCAACAGACCTGATCCCAAAACCACATGGAAGTCAACAAACTGCTGCTGTTGCCCCAAAAGGCTTTTGACCAGCACCATATTTACTCAGCAGAATTCATATCGCCAAACTACTGTACTCCTCTCCTAAGCCGCAAAGTATTGCAAAAAGAGCCACTGCATAAACAAGAGAGCCAAATGCTGCTGAAGCAAATATGCAAGGACTGATGGGCTCAGTTAAATTATCATGTACTTCTAAAGAATCGTCACTCTAAATCTGGCTCTGACATTTACTTAATGTGTTACCTGTCACTTTCCCATTTCTAAAGGAGGAATAGTACTTACTCAAGGCTCTCATAGGGAAAATTAATGTTTTCAGGGCACTTTAAAAATTAAAATAGCTATATGCGTTTGCCAAGCTACCCAGCTGGATTGTGGGCACACTGATTGAGAGCATTTTTGTTGCTGTGGACGGTGCATATATTCTCAGTTTCAGTTTTGTTTCATTGGTTGCTTAATAAAATGTGTGGCCATAGATTACCAGTGTAATCTATGAGATACATATATTTGCATAGGAAAAATATGCTGCTTTTATTTCAAGCTCAGAAAGGTGGCTGCTTACAGGAAAGAGCAGATTCCAGGAATATAAGCACTGCACGCTTTTTTTTCTTTTTTTTTTTCTTTTTCTCTTTTTATCCTAAGCCTAGCAGAGAGAGAAGCCAGTTTGCAAGCTTATCCACTGAAGCCTAAAGGGGATCATTCAGTACAGCTGAGTATCTGATAAACAGATCATCTAGCTCTGATTACAGACTGCTGGTATTACTGTTGGATGGACATGGTACCAACTTGTCTATACACAAGCCAAACTTCTTTCTGTTGAATGGCTACAGATGCCACTCTTGTACAGAAAGTACATTCCAGCATTGAAAAGCACTCTGGCTATTGAATTTCATGAGACAGCACAGCTGCAGCAGCAGTGCTATGTGACATAGTTGTGCATTTTTGTAACATATATGCAACTTATATGGAGATAAACAGCATCTGATACGACAACCAGACATGCACATGGCCCACAGTTTTCTAGTACACATAAAAGCTACTTTCTATTCTGTTTGCCTGTTATCTGTAGCTTTCAAACCACTACGCAAAGCATATTGCGAAAAGTACCAAGAAGTTAAAAATGCAATCCAAATTAAGGTGTACATACATGGTACTACAGCCCGTGAGCGATTCTTCTCGGTGTTTTCCTCCTGCTGTGCAACGGTGGTGGCATTGGGTTCAGCCTGATAAGCACATAGAGCTTCCCACTCTTTCTCCAGACGATTCTTGTTTTTCAGATGATCTTCCATGTAGGACTGGAATTAAAAGAATACTTTATTAAGCATTGACCTAGCTCGGCTCAAAGGTAAGCCAAAAGGATGTATCTTGGGATGCAAAGCATGGGAATCCTGAACTTTGGGGACAAAACATACTCAGTCTCATGGCTAATTCATTCGCTTAAGAGTGTTAACTTCAAGCTTATTTGTGCTACACAAAATGAGAACGCTAACATGCACCAATGCTAACAGAGAAGAAACGTTTGAAACCCCCAGCTACTGAGCTTCAGGAGAAAACTATTTCTTCTTCAGAACCTAGAAGGTGTAAGCCCAAATGTCTCTTTCATCAGGCAATGAAAAAGAAACAAAAGTCCATTGATAAAGATTACTTACTACAACAACAGCTCGTGTCAAACCAAAGGCTTTTAAAACTAAATTTCAAGCACATATGCAAGTCACAATAACGATACCACTGTTGAGAATTAAAAAATTGCCAGGCTGAAGTGTCCTGGCTCAAGTGCCGGGTCATTAGGAACTTGTCCTGCACATGGACTGGCACAGAGAGGGCCTTGAACTGAGAAGGTGCTGTTAAGTAATATTAAAATACGTTGTTAAAGATTGTAACTGGCATTCAGTAAAGTCAACAGTGTTAGGAGAAGCATCACCAAACAAAAATTAACTGGTTGTGGCAGGAATACCATCAGAGTATACTGGTGCAGGTCTTAGGTTTTTGCAGATCACCCAAGGCTCGAGATTCAGTTCGGCACTGGATTGGGAATTCAGTTCCAAAGGTTTGCCAAAAGTGAAATAAACCCCTATTCCTTCATCCCATGGACCTGAAAATCGTCCAGGTCGGTGAGGGGAAGAGAGTAGAAAAGAGGAAGGGTGGGGCAAAACAGAAATAGTCCCCTCCCTTTAACAGGAAAATTAGGAAAGTGATCACCTGGCACTGTAAGTCTACTTATACAGCCCAATTACCTTTCAGAGCCTGTCAGCTCCTACAGCAAGCAGCAGAATAAGCTCACATTACGTCCTGCCTGTGTTTGTAAATTAAACTCTATACTACCTTTGCAAGGTAGGTTGAAGTTAATATCCTTGAGCAGATTTAAAAATGGACAGACAGACTGTTTAGTGGACAGGCTTGGGGTCTGGATGGGGTTGGGAGCTGTGGGTGCCTCTGGCCCGAACATCAGTCAAAGCGGTTCCTGCTGGAGCGCTCACTAGCACAGCCCAGTCTGTAGCCACTCTTGTCTAGACAAAGCTCCCGGAAAGGATTCACTGAAAAGTATAAAAAGCAGTTTAATTGCTTAGAAAACCTTTCCCATATCTCCATTATATCGGATAGTTCTTCCCAAACTTGCCTCAAAGAGGAAAGGCTTGCATGCCCTCTCGGCAGGTTTAACAGAAGGTGCAAAAAGCTTGCAGCTTGTCTTCTGCCAAACGGGAGCTCCGCGAAAGCTGTCGCTCCCCCGCGCTGCCCACCCCACCGGCAAGGCAGGAGACTGCTCTCTCTCTTGCAGCTTGAAGGGTTTTCTCGGTTGCAAAAGAGCCCCTGACAGCCAGCTTTGTTTTGTGCGGGGTCTGTCGGGTGCGTGCACCTTTACACGAGATTTGTAAATCAAAACTGTTACTGAAAAGCAATTCGAGAAGCGACGCTTCCAGAAAGGATATCTTTAAGGACATAGAAATTACTGCATTAGAAGAAAGGTTTCTAAAGCAGGTAAGAAATAATGGTGGCCTAGATACAATCAAAACACCTACTTGTGTGATTGGGGTTTTTTCTATAATGAAGGAAAAGGTATGACTGTGACCTGACGGATGAGGAGCTGGGAGAGCTGCCTGGCCCCATGGTGTGTTAGGGGAGCGGGTCAGCTACCGTGTTCCCAGGATTAACCTGCAAGTTAATGGGAGGACACCATCCTCGGATAGTTTGCTTGTCCTTGCTGAAAGGCTGTTGCTAGTTGGGAAAGGAGGGAGGCTAAAGATCCCATTCTTTTCTCCTAGTAAATCTGTGCCTGGATATGTATACTGAACATAAAAAAAGATAATCCCTCCTGAGCAGAGACTAGTTGGTATATAAGAATTTTTATGAGGCAAAGGGAAAAAAATAGCAAAATCTTACAATACCAAGATGCCTGGCTTCAGAGAAGCTGTTTAGCATGCAGCAGGCAGAGATCGAGCAGTCAAGGACCAGCCTGTAGCATCTTCCCATTTCAAACCACAGCTTTTATTATCTGATTCATTTTGACATACCCATCACCAACGTCCCATAGACTTCAGGGACATTTTATGAAATATACAGATCTGCCAACACCGAATCTCTCCAAAATACTGTGAGATACATGAAGCTGTAGGAAAAAGGGCTACGAACATTTGATCCCTAAGGCAGGGCTGTACATAGCAAGGAGCTTCCCGTCGGCTCCAACTTGTTTATGTGATGATTTAAAGGATTGTATTTTAAAAAGAAATTTTATTGTATTTTAAAATCATCAAATGTGACACAGCTAAGGTAGTTTGATTGCTTTTAGTGCACAGGAATTTTTAAGTAAGTCATCTCTCTCTAAAAAGGAACACTCTTTTTACTTTTACCTTCCTTTTTCAGGGAATCCTGAGTGTAAAGAGAAATGAATGTTCAAATGAAAACACACTGAAGTCTTTACTTTAACCAGACAACCACTTTTCATGTAGTCTCAACACCTGCATCACATGGACCAGATACACAGGGCACTTCCTGACAGATCTTGGAAAGGTGTTTGACGATTTGAATGGACCCATGGAAGGCTCTGCACAGTATGAACATCTGCTTTTCTTATGTTTAAAAAAGCTACCCGGAAAGAAGCTTGCTTTAAAACATTCAGGAGTCAGACAATTCCCTCAGAGTTAAGTAATCTTTCATTTACAGTCCTTCAGAGCCCCTACGCTCATCCCCGTTTTGCTAAACAGAAGCTTAGTGATTCTGAAACACCCGCTTGGGAACTGCTGGATGTACATTAAATTGAGTGGAACTTCTGATATTTTAGAGATTGTATGTCTACTCAAATCCACTCCTTAATTAGGATGTTTTCATGAGACATTCTGCAGCTTTTGCCTGGTACAAAAGAAATTCATTACCAACATGTCAAACACGCACATGATTTTCCTTGTCCCAAAGCAGCAGGTAAAATAAATAGAGGTTGTCACCACTGTTCCTGTAAAGCTCCTCAAAGCCTGCTGAAAAAGGTAGAAGTCTGGTCTCACCAACATGTCCACATCAAGGCAAGTCCTGTAATCCCAAGCATATGCTATTATTTAAACAAACACTGTCTGCTTGGCCAGATCACCTGATGTACATTAAATTTCATTAACGCTTAATTTTCCTTCCACAGGGCTTCACCTGCAAGGACAACTGGGACCCCAGTTCACGCTTTCTCCTGTATGCACAGATGAGATACTCTTGCTACCAAACATGTTATGGGGATAAGGAGGGTGCATCGATGTTATGTGGAGAGTGGGGATGCATTATAAAATCTACGATTACTGTGTGAGACACGCCAGTCGTAAGGCAAGACTCAGCCCGAGGATGAAGCACTGTCCCAGGGACAATGAATCTCCGGCCAAGAGAACCAGCGCCGGTGGCAAATGAACACCGGTGCAAGGACTGAGCACAGTGACCAGCCTTGGCTTTGGTAAAGATTCCCAAGCGCTCGGTTGATGTTGTAATACAGTGTCAAACCACGCCGTTTCTCTTTACTTTTTTCTTTACTCAAGGAGTGGCATCCAGTACGTGCTCTGTGAGTAAATTAAGTTTAACAAATATAAAAATTACATTTTAATTGTCTGGACAATCTCCAAATACCTTCTTCAGAGATAGTACGGTTTGCATCTGTCAAGATATTTGTTTTAAAAACACCTGTTTTATTAGCTGATGCTCGGCTATTACAAAAAGCAATTATTTTTGACAACGTACTTCCAATACGGTACTTGATTAGACACTCTTTCCATGGCTGGGAATGTCTCTTTTAATGAAAAGATGGGCAACTGTTAAACTGACAGACCTCAACAGGCCTAATCGAATCTCAAATGTCAGCTGAAGAAGTGGATGGGACATTATCTTAATCCTGTGAACGGTGACCACTCAAATCCACACTTTTCACCTCCCAGTGTGAGAGCCCCTGCTTTCAAACCCCTGACGCTTTTTCCAGAGATGCAGAGGACCAGGCAGTGTCATGGTGCTTCACTAGGTTCCTCTGAGGGATCCAGAGAGGAGAGAATTGACCTTAGCTATTATATAGCAAATTGTGCACTAAATGACCATACTTGAAACAATTTGGTTTGTTATTCTCTCCAATTGACTTAAGTAAAGGCTTTCTGCCTTTTGCCTTTGTTCCTTGCTAACTTGTAGGCTACGTTGTTCCAGCACAGGACGCTCCAGCATTTTTGCTGTTATTTGTCTTTTTTGGTACATATTGCATGGACTATTTGTAAGAGGAATGCTTTTCTGCATAAATCAAATTTACTTTCAACACAGCACATAATTTTCTCCTTCCTTTTTCTGGCTTAATATCTTATCATTAGTGGCTTCACAGTAAATTTCTCTGTTCCCACTCATATTACTCACAGTGCTATAGAAGTTAGAGACAGAAGAAGCCTATCTGATTACCCGTTTCCAAGCCTTTAAATAATGTCTCGTTTCTTGTACTTCACTTAGGCACCCTGTATCTAACGTAGAAGCCTAAAACACAGTTCATGACTATTCCTCGGGACACAAACTGTCCTGAACTATACGTTCTATTTCTGGAAACACTCAAATATTTTCAATAAGGAATAGCAGTCCTCATTTGAGATGGATGCCAATAGTATTGCTTTTCCATTCCAACTTAATTTGCTAGCCATTGTCACCAATCCATTTGTTTCAACCCTAGTCTGCTTACACAGATATAATTTATGCTTGTACATATTTCAGTGTCATCATGAATTCTGGATCATGAATTAATGGATCTATGCAAGCTACAGGCATCTCTTGTGACTCTTTTCTTCAAAGATAATGTAACTTTATTTGTTGTACGTGTTTTCAGGTCCAAGGTTTCCAAACTTTTGAATTTGAACTCTGTCATCACTTCTGTACAAAACTTTACAATGCAATACCGCTTGTAAAAGTCATTAAATCACTTCCACCCATGTTCAGATCATTATTTAAAAAGTTAAATATAATTGGATCTAATGGTAATTCCTGTACTCTGCCAGACACTCCCATACATAGCTTTTGATCATTACTCTTTGTATATTATCCTTTAGCCACGTTTCAATCCATGAAATTGTCTTCTAAAAAATTGACATTAATTTTTCAATTAACTATTCATAAGACAGTTTCAAGGCTTTATTAAAATTTAGATATATTACATTTGTTGTTTTCCCTTCATCTACTGGTTTTGTAATTTTAGTTAAATAAAAAGCAATCAAGTTTGTCTAGGCAAGATTTATTCTTTATAAAATTATGCACATTCTTACTCATTGTGTGGCTATCCAATAGAAAAGATGGAGGAGATTAGCAAACGCACAAAGGAAAGACTCAAGCCTTCCCCATCCTCTTAAATGAGACCCTCACACTTATCTCCCTTTTATGCCCTTGAAAAATCTCTCACTAGATAATCAGCAATTTCTTTTTTAATATGTGTTCCATTATTTTCTAGGGCTGGAGTCTGGACTCCGGGAACAGCAATAGAAAGGTTCATTTCTCTTTTCCTCTTTCCTTCTCCCCACTTCTCTTTTATAAAATTATGATTACTTTATTCTATTTTGGTGCACCCAACTTGTCCAGATCTGCTCAAATAAAGCTCCCTGAGATAAGCGTCACTATTAGAATCCTGAGCTGTATTCAGACCACACGGAGCACTGGAATATTTCTTCACATTTTCTAAGCACTTCTCACATCACCTAACACTTTCATAGTAATACTGAAGCTTCTTTGGGCTCTGCCTTGTTTACAGAAAGTTGGCTTTCTCTCTGAGCTGCCATGGTGTTCTTGCAGAGACTGAGGGCTGGGAGCTCACTACACATTTCCATGAACAAAGTTCTCAGTGGTGCCCCAGGTAGAAGAAAACATGAGCAGAGCAGAAGTATGCTCATTCCTTTCCTACCTTCCCTCCTTACGAAAGTAGACCTTAAATAAAGAGAGGATGCACTACCTCAGCCAATTTATGTCTTTCAATCAACTAACACATTGAGAAAACCACAGTTTTCTCTAGTAGTTATAGTTCTGCTGAAGCACCATAGATGTTTCCAATGCTCTGCTCTGACCAGCCCACAATAATGCAGAGACTATAGCTGTTACCAAGACCAGCTCCATCTCCGAAATGTCACCCTGTAACTGTTGTTAAAAGCGCTAACTTTAGTCTTAACATGGCAAATCAAGTTTTCAACGTTCACTGTAGAGAAGTGTGACTTTATTGGGCTTATATATAAACATATACATATATATATATATA
>VZSF01003626.1:522704-535992 GCA_013398295.1 Chionis minor | reverse complement strand
AAAATAAATAAAATTAGGTAGGTACCTGATTTTCTTTTTTCTGTGGAAAAAGATGTTCATACCATTACAGTGTTCAGGACAACATTCTGATGCAAGTCCCAGCTCAAGCCTAACGATGTGAATGGTGTTGTGTGGAGGTGTAGTTTCCCTTTTCTGCTCTGTCACAGTCTTATTTCACCTACACAGAGTGTTCACACTGGAGTAGTTTGAGTGTACTATGCAGTAGTATAAGCTCTCCAGCTGCCACCTTCTGGGAGAATACATGTAACAACCCGCTTCAAAAGTGCGTTCTATTTATTCATGCATTTGGCGCTTTAAAGCCATGATATATAATTTAATACAAAAATATAAAATCAATAATGATTTAGTTCCAACTATAAAGCAAGTTGAGCACAGATCGATCTTCATAACATGCTTATAATCATTTAAACACCAACTGATGCCTGATAAAAAACTCGGAGAAACATTTTGCTGGTTTCCGACTTTGGGAAATAGATGGATTCTGAAAGATAAGGATTCTGCATTCAGTAAAACAGACCTTTCCCTCAACAGCCTTCTTGCCCCTCCAACACAGCTCTATCATGATGACCGTACAAGAAGCACTGGATTAGGACTTCACAAAGAACTCTAGCACGTCACGTAAGATTAGCAATTTTCAGTCCCAGAAGCTTTCACGGAGGTATGTCCTGAAGTTCAGTAATCGCAAAAATGCAGGATTTAGGTGGACCGTATAAACCTTGCCAATTAGGACAGCTATCGCTATAGAGATGACAATATGGGTCAGCCTTCTCAAGCACTGCCAAGCCTCAGTAACTGTAGGCCTTGCGCCATTGAGTATGAATCAATAAAATGGAAAAGTCTGGGCTACATTCTGGACAAACAGGACCCACCTTCATGAGGTTCTCAGTCGTGTAAAACAAATAATCCTAGTACTAAATAGGTATAGATTCCATCACACTTGAGAAACCCTAGTGTTAAGTTCAGTCAGCTCCACTGTGGAACACCTGGGTCTCTAAGACAAGGCATCAACCTCACACTTGCTGTATCTGCTGTTCCTGAACTAGAGTCCAACACTTCTAAATCCCTGTGCCCGTCTAGGCTCGGAGCCTCCCTCACGTAACCAGTCACACACTCAGCCCAACCAGGTACACGGAACCATAAGTAAGGACAACAAGACAATATGTGAATGAGGTTGCTCAGAAGTAGCTTGTCCCCTTTTGCTCCAAAAGGAGGGAAGACTTTTGCGCTTCTGAACTCAGTAGTTTTGACTTACAACTTCACACTGAAGGTAAACGTGATGGGACTTCCAGGCAGGGCAGAGCCTTGTGAGGCAAGGAACCACCTTTTCTCTGAGATAACAGACAGAGACACCAAAATGTTCTCCCTTTTCAAGACTTATTTCTATGACAGCACAAAATACTAACCCTGAATGATGTAGCTACTCACTATGTAGTGAAAATCCAGCACGGAATAAAGAAAGATATTTGAAAAGGATGACTTTCAGTGCCTCGCTGGATCAAACCAACCCTGACACTCGCCTCTGGACACATGGGAAAGTCTCTACAGCCGACTACCCCTGTGGCAGGCACGCTGCCTGCTCTTCCCAAGCATCTCTCCTTCTCTGCCCTTGGGATGTAGGCTCCTATTTGTAGTCCCTGACACCTGCATGCTTCACCCAAAGGCTTTCTGAGGCTCAGTGTCCTCAGTTCCACTAGAGGAAAGGGATACAGCTTTCTTCCTTGGAGATATTAGAGCCAAGAGGAAGCCCTCTGGCTTGCAGTTTGGCTATTTTTAGTAAAGCATACAACACATAGAGCCTGCAAACAATTAAACTCGTTAATTATATCTTTGCTATACAGCGAGACAAACTTAGTATCCTTTCTTTAGAACAGTATTTCAGTTTTGAGCTAATATAATAAAGGATAAGTTGCCCAAGAAGTTGCTATTCAGTTTTGGATAAACTTGGACAAGTGACAGCTAACTAAAGTCAACAGCTGAAGCAGACATTGTGACATACAATTAATCAGACGTTCTGATAAAGCATCTTCCATTTCAGACCAAACTGATGAGCTCAGGTCAAGAAAAGGCAAGCTTTTGCATAAATGAAGTCTTTGCTGGAAGCCAACCTTCCCCCACGGAGGAGTGTAAGCTGCATGAGACGGAGCAGCCCACGCTCCTCTCCTCCCACTGTTTCCTGAAGCTTTGCATGCGACTCCCCATACTTTAATTAAAAAACTGGCAAAGCTCCCAGTACCCTCAAATCCATGATATTCCTCTCTCCCTAGTAAACCGTGTTTTGGTTTAATGTGGGGACTGAAACACGATCAACAGAAGCGGTCATTTCTCTACTGCATTTTTTTGTTTTGATCTTATTGAAGATTAAAAAAAAATAGAACACCCTTTTAAACTGAGAATTTCAATAGAGAAATGTCACTTCTGGAGTGGTATCTAGTGACATAGATGTTTCTTTACATAGACTTGTATTTATAGAGCAAAAATGAATATCTCAGTAATACATAGCTGTCCTAAAGAGGCAGCTCAGCAAATTATTTTTTTAGTGCTGACAATTTACAAGTTCTTGATATTAACACATGAAATTGTGTGGGATTGTGTGAAAGCATTTTTAGGCTCTATTATGCTTATCTGCATAATAAAACTCACTGTTATATATTTCCTGTCATCTAAAAGATCTCATAGTCCCTCACAAACTTAAACTAATATGCAAACTAGACAGACAAACACTAATTCCTCATCGAAAGTCAGTGTTTAACAACACACAACACTACACATGAAATTGTCCTGTTCTCTCATACTTGCTTCTGCGACAGGTAACAAACCTCTAAGGAACAGAAAAAGATTTGTTTCTTAGAGCACAAGGCAAACATTTAAGAAAGTCTGTGGAAAAACGTGCAATAAATTGAGACATCAATCCCAGCAAAAATAAAATAATCTAGTCATTAATGCCTTACCAGAATTTACATCCCCTTGTAAAAGCCATACTCTTCCAACTTGGAAAACAGATGAAACTTCAATCTTTTGTGGGATGCACATGGAAGCTGTATTCTCCCACGGAGGCTGGGATATCCCAACATATGCCTGTAACGAGCAGCACTGGGAAGAAGAGGGTCAGCCCTACAGACCTTTCCAAAGTGAAGACAGCTGTGGCCAGAGAGGGTGAATCGAAGCAAAGCCTGGACTGGCAGAGGGATATGGCTTATTTTTCTCTTTCAAAGATCAAAATGGGGATTGACATTTCCTGGGGTTTACAAACAAAAGGACAGTCCTGGACGTAGATTTGGATCTGAAGCCTTGTTCCTCACAGTCTGTAGGCTGCAGGTTCCCAGACCCAGAGTTTCCATTTCCTATCTTGCTTATTCCATCCTTTTGGAATTATTTCTGAACTATGTAACTCTTTTCTCAAAATTTAAACATATCTGCAGGCTTTATTGTGAGTGCATTTAGACTAGGGGTTTTTCAAGTAGAAGTATCAGTTTCACAGAGGGTGAGTATTTGCTACAGCAAGGTAGATAATTCGTGGTAACACTTGCATATTTTAACAATTTCCATTCTGAAATAATAATATTGAAATATATTCTATTCTTTATCACCTTTCTTATTTTCAATTATATTCAACAATATTAAAATAAGAGGTTTTCAATGTTTCTTGCACCTTTACAAAATTCAAATGTTGGAAAGAAAAAGGAAACTCACGAAACTGTGTAAGTGTATTAAATCCATACCAATCACATTGATGGTATTTTATTAATGCCGTAATCACACTCAGAATGCCCACATTTCACTTAAAGTCCACCCCACAGAATGTAAACATTTAAATGCAGAAATTATATTGTCATATAATCGCACTTCCTGAGCATCAATATGACATTTTCCACCTCTAAACAATAAAAATTAATCCAGGAGCAATCTGCTTATAAATAAGCATGAGTCTCTGGAAGCACTGAATGTTGAGCTACTATTACAGGCAGTGGGTGTGTTTTCATTCACAACACCAGGGACTTGACCCAGACCCTCGATGAGTATAGTAATTCCCTGTGTACACAAAACAAAACAGAAGGAGGAGAGTTAGTGAATGGAATCAAGCTCTGTGTCAGGGGTTATCTGAGGAAAATATATTTTCCTGTTCCTTGTTCTCTTTTTTGGGTGTTCAAGCCACACCTTTCTTTTCTTCTTCCTTTTATCTCCCTCCTGAACTGTATTTCAGAATCAGAAATATTTTCCTTGGTCTGTTAAACAATGAGTTGTCTCTTATTCTTCCACAGCTACAAAATCCATATTTGACCTTCACACTGCATTTCAGAATAGCATTGCTTCGTCTTTCACACATAATCTGATTTTGTTATACAGGTCAGAATTACTCGTAATGAAAAGTTGAACTAATAACAAGGGGCACCATTGATGCCTCTTGTCTCCTCATTAAAGGACTAGACTTTAGTTTATTATAAATGGAACCACAACCAAATATACATGCATAGGAATCATCACAGATTAAAGCTTTTTGCCTTTTTTTTTTTTCCCTTTCCTTTTCTCTTTGTATTCTTATTTTCTGAATAGAAAGTAATCAAGTCAGTTTATTTAGTTTTATTTAGATCGGAAAGACTATCATTAATCTGTTTTGGTAAGATGGTCCGCTCACAATACAACAGCAGCAGCACATTTTTTAATGCACAGCTCTGCATGAAAACAGAACACAAATCCCCAGCTCTCCACCCACTGTGCAGTGGAATCTGTGGGTGACAAAGTGCAGTCAGAAAAGCACATTTGCAGCCTGTAACAAAACAAATGTTATGATGGAGAAGAGAGGAAAAAAGGAACCAATTTTTAGAAAGGGTTTAAACCATCATTTACCCTAGCGGGAGGATGTGACTGACTTGCCACTTTAAGGCTTTATTGATTAATAAGGTTTGAGGATACAGCATAGTAAGAAAAGTTTTCTTTTGAAAAAAACCCACAAACCTTCAAAAGATGGTACACAGCTATTCAAAGTTGCTTATATTTACTTTGGGATTGAAATGAAGCCTTTGAGCATCGGGAATCCATTCCAGAGGGAATGAATGATGTATTTTGATTTTTAGACTTGCTATTGTACTTTTAGCACATCTTTTGGCAACAATTCAAGTTTTTATTAGCTTAAAGTTGGAATGACTTGCTTATCTGTGCTTGAACAGACCAAAGCAGGGGAACCAGTGTTTCTATATGCTACTGTGGGAAACGGGTTGCTTACTGTTTTGAAAATACAAAACAAAGCTCCAGGTCTGCAACTGATTCCAAGCATGAAGCCCTCATACATTGCAAAGTCAGTCGCACGATCAGAGGTTATGTATTACTTAAAATATATGGTCTTTATTATCATGGAAATAAAAAGAAAATAAAATTGTAAGTGTGCCTAAATTGTGAATTATTGTCACATGTAAACCCTTGACCGTTATTGAATCCAGTCAGCGTATATCTGTGTCCGAGAGAAGGTTTTATTAGCAAATCTAGGACCTCCATCCCTAAAAAATAGGTCCAGAAGAAAACAAATGAATAGGTGTAGAAGAAACTAGTGCAGCTTAATTCTATACTAGTTGAAGAAACAAGTGTTTTCACAAATGCATTTAGAAAAAGCTGATTCTAAAGTGACTGCCATTGCCCAGGCCAAGCTAGAGAGTTACACCAATGGAAAATTGAAGCAAGAGAAAGCTAAGACCAAAAGAATTTTTATTTCTTCCAGCTATTTTCAGTTGCACTTATTATTTCTTTTATGTCACATACTAGAAAGGACTCTCTTTTTTTTTCCCACAACACTTTCATTAAAAGAGAAATAAAAAAACCCCAAACCAACAGTAATTCAAAGCTGAGACAAAAGATAAAGGATACCAGATTTTAAGAATGAAGTAATTTTTTCCCTCTTTCCTTCTTAAAATGTCTCAGTTAGGAGTTCAAAGTCCTTTTTTTCCTCATGGGATAGGCTGGAATAAAATGCCATGCCCAAGATTTGAAGAAGTACAATTTTTAAAGTACAGGGAGAATTAAAATTGGCAACAGTAGGAGAAACTGGATACCTAAGAAAAATATATTTTTTTCAGAGTTTTTGCATTTGCAAATTTGCATTGTTTTAAAGAACATGGATCAAAAATTAAACCACAATAACTAAGATGCATTTTGTACTGTTTAATTTGAAGACACTGATCTAAACCTATTGTTTGCACCAGGGACACAACCAGCATGCAGCGAACCTGTGATCATGAGTGGGCCAGTAACAGAGCCGGGAAGTGAACAAAAATCCCTGTGTCCCAACAGAGCATCACATTCATTAGGCAAGACGGCATTCCCATTTGTAAGCAGACCCTTTTAATGCTTCCAGTGTTGCATAAGAAATGGAGGCAACGAAAATATCTAAAAAGTTTGAAGACTCCCCCTGTAATGTAATGAAAACGGAAGAAATAACAATAAAACTGTCAAAGGATAGCTACCGACGTGCAGAATTTTCTCTGTATTAAACCAAAGTGGTGACATAAACCCGTTGTGACGACTTGCTCTCTGCTGTCATATTGCTTGCAAAACCTGATCATTTTACATAGAAGCGGATATTTTCTCTGCAAAATTTAATACAGTGTTTTTATAGCATCTTATTAAGGGTCTATGCTAATCTTTAAACAATAATATTTACATTTGCCACAAGAAAGGGTTTCCAGAGGTAGGCACCTCCAAAGCAGTAAGTCTGGAGCAGCAAGGCTATTCCCTGTGCTATGGACATTACAAGGGCCATTATTTGTAAAAGCCTCCTATGGCCAGCATTCAAATGTCAGCAACTGGTCACTATTGAGTCCTTAGGGAAACATCATGAACAGCAGAGTTAAATCGAGGTTTTTAAAAGCCTGGGATTTGGGTTATGCCCTAATTATGAAATTTGGATTTGTTTCTGTGTCTAACTGTGAAAACAAAGCCCCATGCAGGCTATACTATTATGATCCCCACCAGCAGCAGAATGAGCAATCTGCACATTTGCTGTGATTTTGCAAGTGTTGCATCACTTCATAAAGATCCCTGTCATCTCTCAAAAGATACATGAGCATCCTACAAGAAACCTTCACTGCTGTAATTCAGATTTTTTCTTCTCTGGAACTTACTAGAGCCTTATGTATTCCTGTACACAGGCATGTGTGAGAAGATACATTCAAGACTGGTTATTGACTGCATCCCCCATTGCCACTTCCATAAACAGGTGACCTACAACATGTGTCTGCTTACAAAGGTGAAGCCTGGTGCTTTAAAAATATCAAATCTGAAGTATATCTTCACTTTTCCCCTTATGCAGTTGTTTCCTATCAAATCTGGTAAAAGCTTTTGTTTCAGCTGTGTTCAGTGGTGCCCGGAAGGATGGTGTTTAAGACTGTCTTGGAAAACAACATAACCGTAAAACGCCAAACAATCTTGCATCTTCCCATCCCTGTTATCCTTATTCCCCACCAGCTTGGGGATCAGTGATTCAAAATCATTTGTAGGTTCAAAAAGAACTGCTTGCGCTGTAGGTGCTGGTGAGCAGCCTAGTATGCAGGACTGCTCTTGTTAAATGTTTTCACAACCTCTGTCATTTGTGGGGTTCAGTTTACTCCTTTGGATATTTTGGTGGTTGTGTTATTAGATGTCTGTTAATAGATTAAGTAAACTGCTGTTGTGCATTAAAGCAACCAAATTTGACTGATCGAATGCTAAAATAACTAGCAGTTTCTATTTATTTCATAGGTGATTAGAAATCTACCTTTGGCACTGAGGCAGTATTTACAGCGTATTCATGTAGCAGACACACAGTGTAATCTTCTTTCTCTGCAGCTGACAGCACACAGAGATGTTCAATGTAAAACTCAATGATGTACAAAGAATTTGACTGCTATGAGATAACCGGTCCTTTTCTTAACCCTCTCCTGATGGATTGTGAGAGGCAGACAAAATAAGGATCTGCTACCAGGCTGATAAGTCATTTCTGTTCTCTAAAATAGGAAAGCAGGGCCATATTAAAGGTGAAACCATTTATAAATATAGCCCTGTGGAGAAGGAGATGGACAAAAGGTTATATGTGATGTTTGAGTACCTATTAAAAGAAGCAAGAACACAAAACCTAGGCAGATCAAAATATGTATTTGCATACGCCTATTAATTCTGAGACAAACTTTTGAAGAATACTAGCCAATATATTCCAGCATGAGGAACAGAAATTGGGCTAAGTTCACAGCAAAGCACTTAAATAAATCACTTGATTTTCAGAGGATATTTGAAACTCAAATACAAAATGTAATTGCCTACCTTTAGGCATCAAATAATGAAACTGCTGACAAAATTACTAACTCTCAGCAGCCATGAGTTCAAGGAAGCTCAAAGACAGACCAAATATTCATATCACTCTCTACAACTACCTGAAAGGAGGCTGTAGTGAGGTGGGGGTCAATCTCTTCTCCCAAGTAACAAGCGACAGGACAAGAGGAAATAGCCTCCAGTTGTGCCAAGGGAGGTTTAGGTTGGATATTAGGAAAAACTTCTTCCCCAAAAGGATTATCAAACATTGGAACAGGCTGCCCAGGGAAGGGGTGGAATCGCCATCCGTGGAGGTATTTAAAAGACATGTAGACGTGGTGCTGAGGGACATGGGTTAGTGGTGGTTTGGCGGTGCTGGGTTAGTGGTTGGACTCAGTGATCTTAAAGGTCCCTTCCAACCTAGATGATTCTATGATTCTAAGAATTCTCTTTTTTTGATGTTTCTATACGATGTCATGTGTTACAAACTTTTACAAATTATACAATCAATGCATAATATTGTCTTTGGGACAGCCATAGCTGACATTTAGTGCGTCTGATGGAAAGGTTCAACTTTACTTCCATGGTTACAGCCCGTGATCTTAATCCTTTTCTTTGTAGAGTTTGATACAATACTCTCCTTTTAGTTAAATTTGTAACACTGGCATGTGCCAGTGCTCTCTGGGATTTAAGAGCATTAATGTCTTTCCAGGACACTTTAGATATGTGTTTACACTCACACGTGAGCACTCACGAGCACATGTGTATGGGAAAGCCCTAATATACATTACAAAATACTACCTTGAAATAGTCCTTGCTTGGAAATATTTAATTCGCTGAAAAAGTCCTTGTAATGTTTATTTCAACATAACACACCAATAATAGAACAGCAACTCGGTGGTGGGTGCTCTGTTTGGAGACCTGCCTCTAGGAACTATTGAAAATTTTTCCTGAAAACCTTTTTTCTATAGTGTTATAGAAGAAAGGAGGTGTCAAAAGTGCTGTAGCAAACAATCACAGAAACTAGGGCAGGCCCTGTTTCTAAGTAAAACATAACAAAACTATTTAATAACAAAATATTTTTATAAGAAAATAATAATAATTAAAAATTATTAAATAATAATTAAAAATAATTATTTTGGTACATACTGTGTTTCTGCATTTCTCTTATCTTCAGCTAATCTATCACATTTTTTATTTAGTCAAATCTAAGCCATTTTAGCTTTCAGGTTGCTTTACTGCTCTGTCTAGTTTGGTAGTACCGAGAGAGTCCTGTAAAAACTGACTTTCCAATGTAAATCTTATTTAAAAAACACAGAAACATTTCTCTGGCTTGGGTTTTTATAGAAGCCTGTTCTGACAAAACCTATGTATTTTAAACCTAACACTTCTTCTTAGGTGCTTTGATTAAAAAGGACAAACTTCCTCGACACATTTTCTTCTCCACAGGAGCCAGGGTTTGTTTCAGTTTCAAACTTCACTTGAAGCATGAGACATCAAACCTTTGCCCTAGAAATTACAGGCTGCACAGACAGTTTCTGAAGCATGTGCAGGAATTTTATTTGCATGTTTTCTGTTTCTAGTACTTCGTCTCTGCCTTTACTACCACTGAACTAACCATTGCGGAGAGAATACGCAAGCCTCAGTAAAGAGAGGGGGGGGGTGATTAAGACCTGAGATGAGCTTTATTGGATGTTTAAAGCTTATTAATTATTAATTAAAATAAATCTGCCAACAGCCACCCTACATTTGTTTTTTAAATGCTTTAGACAGTCCTTTTCAATTCTAATTTCTGAACTAACGTCACCTATATCTGTAAGATAACTTGCATGCAAGTGGAAAGAGACCCAAGTCTTCCTATGAATTGGAACACAGGAAGAAATCCCAACCCTCTTCCCTTTGCTTTTCATGAGGAGGGATAGTCTCCATGGACTGACTTCCCTGTTGGAGAGACAAAAAGGCACTTTTTCTTGTTGCTTGGTGCCCAGAAGCCAGGGAAGCCTCCTAGAAGGTTTGGGAGTCAGTTGTGCTTTCTGTTGCCCACCCTGACTGACACACTACACACTCAGAAGAAATGGTTTAAATATTAAGATTACAGTGACAAGCACTGAAAAATTAGGAAATAACAGAATCCATCTAGCTCATGAATATGTATTTTTCTACTGTCATTAGTTACATGATCACAAGCCACTTTTTCACAAAGTCCTCAGCTGGTGCTCCCTGAAAGAGCAGCTACTGAACATTTTATCATCACTATTTAGTTTTTGCCCTGAGCCTCAGGGACAGAGTGAGAGAAGGCAACCTGCATTATCCAGGAAGTCAAGGTATTCATGGGAACAACTGCTGCGAAGGAGCTGAACATGCTTTTGGTTTGCTCAGTTGTGGTAACTCTTCTGTAACCTACCCAGCTAATTGCTGTCTTGGAAAGTATCAGCCTGTCACAAGTGGGGTCCCCCAGGGATCGATACTGGGCCCCATGCTGCACAACACCTTTGTAAATGATCTGGATGGTGGGATTGAAAGCACCCTCACCAAGTTTTCCGATAACACCAAACCAGGTGGTGAGATGAACACGTCAGAAGGGAGCCTTGGTGAAGGCTCTCATCTTACAGAGAGACCTGGGCAGGCTGGAAGAGCGGGCAAGCAAGAACAATATGAAGTTTCACAAAGTCAAGGGCAAAGTCCTGCACCTGGAATGATATAACCAAGCAGCCCAGCAGAGTAGGTTGCTCTGATCAGGGAGCAACCTTGCCGAAGGGGACTTGGAGNGGGATTGAAAGCACCCTCACCAAGTTTTCCGATAACACCAAACCAGGTGGTGAGATGAACACGTCAGAAGGGAGCCTTGGTGAAGGCTCTCATCTTACAGAGAGACCTGGGCAGGCTGGAAGAGCGGGCAAGCAAGAACAATATGAAGTTTCACAAAGTCAAGGGCAAAGTCCTGCACCTGGAATGATATAACCAAGCAGCCCAGCAGAGTAGGTTGCTCTGATCAGGGAGCAACCTTGCCGAAGGGGACTTGGAGGTCCTGGTAGACAAGCTGAACATAAGTCAGCAGGGCACTGCTGGAGCAACAAAGGCAAATTGGAGGCTGGGCATAACTAACAGAGATAGAGATGTGATCATCTCACTCTACTTAGCGTTGTGATGCCACACTTGGAGTACTGTGTCCAGTTGTGGTCGCCATAATTAAAGAAAGACGTAGACAGACTGGAGATGGTCTAAAGGAGGGCCACAAAGATGATGAAAGAGCTGGAAAACCTTCCCCATGAGGAAAGACTGAAGGAGTAAGGTCATTTCTCCTTGGAGAAGGGTCAGGGGGCATCTCATCACAGTACTCCAGTACTTAAAGGGTGACTACAAAGAGAACGGAGGGTCTCTTTTCACAAGAGGACACACGGAGAAGACAAGTGGCAATGGGTCCAAGTTGTAGTAGGAGAAGTTTCATCTTGATATAAGAAAGAAATTTTTCACAGTAAGAACAATCATTCACTGGAACAACCTCCTCAGGGACATGGTCGAGTGCCCATCACTGGAGGTTTTTAATTTGTGATTAGACACGCTGTCACATAATCTCTTCTAGTCTCCCATGAAACCATGAAAGATTGGACAAGATGATCTTTCGATGTGCCTTCCAACCTGGGCTATTCTGTGATCACCCAAATAGATTCACTAACTATTGATGAAATTCAGCCTGAAAAATTCTTTGTGGGGAAGAGTTCAGACTGAAGAAGTTAAAGGTTCTTTATTTGCAGAAAAATGCAAAACAACCTTATTCTGGAGTTCTAGGCAGCTGTAATGGTAGATGGTGCTGTCATTTCTCCCTATGCATTAAATGTCCTGAATCTTTTGTTTTTATTTATTCCCTACAATTAAATCCAAGTTGTACAATACAGGCAAAGACCCGGATAAAGGTAGTTAGATGAAATTCATTTGGAGAAAACCCAGTAATTAATGGATCTATTTTCATCTGTAATGCTAAGACTCTTCAAATGGAAACATATTGCTCTTCAATGTTCAATGAACACAGAAAAGAATTTTCATGGGGAGAGATAAGTGTATAAAAATAATTCAGATATAAAACATAAAATTGAAATAGCTTCAAACTGGTAAATACAGACTGACTGATTTTGAAGGCTTATAGCTGTCTTTATGAATGAAAAAGAATTAGTCATATATAATTGAAATTATTATTGCTGAACTAAGCATAAGCTACTGATTACACCAATGCCTCACTGGCCTAGTTTGTTAGAGTAAAATACTGCTCCCATTAATGTGGTTAGAAAGGTACAGATTTCACTTCAGCATTACTGAATTTCTAAAGAAAATACAGGATTAGGGGGACTTGCATGGAGTCCAGGCTTTATGTGCAATGAAGATACCATTAGTAAGAAAGAAGACAGTGCTCTAAATTGTTTTAACTGTTCTCAGTTCTTGATTCTTTGCTATATCACACACAAAACAGCAGAGCTGAGCTGGAAACGATCTTTCTTGCATTGTGAAAAAATAATGGATTTTAAAAATTGAACTGTACTTATTGGATCAAACACAACAATCTGAATTTTACCCTCTCGCAAATTCTAATAAATTATTTCAATCATTGTAAACACATTATTTATATAATGATTCATTATTGTTTTGGCAATTTTTAAGTTCTAAAATAGACTTCTTTTAAAATTTCAGAAAAAAATGGTAGTGCAGTTAGGAAAATATGCCCAATTGTGCATCTCAATATTTCAAAGCTGATTTTTCAAAAAACCCCTTGAATTCACGTAATTATTTGAAACTGACTATCTGCCATTAAAAATCTTTTAAAAACATCTTTTAAAACAATTTAAAAGGAAAAATTTTGACTAGTCCCAGAGTGTACCACGTGCAGTTCTTAAACCTGAGTATTAATTCTAGATTTTTACTGAGCCTGGAAAGTACAGTTTCCTTCTGTTTTATAACTGCTTTTCTTCTTTTCTTTTCTTTTCTTTTCTTTTCTTTTCTTTTC
>VZSF01003626.1:451269-522276 GCA_013398295.1 Chionis minor | reverse complement strand
CTCCTCTCCTCTCCTCTCCTCTCCCCTCCTCTCCCCTCTCCCCTCTCTCCTATCTCCTCTCCTCTCTTGTCTCTTCTCTTTCTCTTTTCTCTTTTCTCTTTTCATTTATTTTGGATAAAACCTCCAGAAGTGCCTGGCTGACACCTCAGCTCGCTTCCCAACATGCCAAGCTGCCATGTACTCGTTCTGCAGTAAATACGTCTGTACCCGTGTCCTCCCTCCTGGCAAATGGGAAGTCACCTGAAGAAGCCCCACCTGACTATGCACCACCTCTGCAAGAATCTGGATTACCAATAAAGTACTCCTTTCAATAAGGACATTGCTCCTGACATTATTTTTTTTTTTTCCACTGCTAAACTGGGTGATATGAAGAGTGAGGGAAATTCGGTTGAAGGGGTGAAGATGGAACACTTTCCAGGGGTCTATTCTGTCCTCCTGCTGAGATTACCTGGCTGTGACAGAAGCGGCAGAAAGAAATGTGTCTGCACCTCCACTGCTTCAGTGCAAAATCCAAAGTTTTCACACCCTGCAGCAGTGGTTCATATTAAGCCTCTGGCTTTGCACCGGAGAGACGTGGGTGCACATCTCCTGCCAGTTCCTCTGAGTTGGACGCACCCTATGACAGAAGGAGGAAACGGGTACCTGGTGGTTTCCTAAAGCTGCCCAGAGCATCCCTTCCCAGCGCTCAATTCTCGGGACTCATAAAACTAAGCCAAACAGACCTTAAAGAATAACTTCTGTTGGTCATTATCATTGAAGTGGTAAGACCTTCATTCTCTGTGTAGTCCTGCTATTAGTCCAACTGAGGTACAAAGAAATCTATCCAGTTGGGGAAAGTTATTTAAATCCAGAGAAATTGTTCTCCCAGCATGAGTAAACGTTAGCAGATTTTGACTAATCTGAGTTTTCACTGACAAGGGTGAGCAGATGCAGGATGTATTATAACTTGGTGTTTTGAACGTTGCACTATTTATTGCTGCTCTCTTTTTTCTTCTTTTTTAACTGCAATGCTAGAGCTAATGTAATGAACAAGAGCATTAGCATACCAAAGATAATGACGGGGAAACTTCCCATGTCACTGTGCCCCTGCAGCCTCCAGCTAATCTCCTGCCAGCACCGACCATCCAGATAATGCCAGCTCTCTCTCTCACACACAAACACTTCACAACTTGTTGATATTCAACATAGGAATTAGGGCAGACCATCGTCATTTGTGGCTGCATATTGAAGCCGGTGAAGCAATTAGGAATGCCCTACAAGTTTGATTTAGCTAAGACCACAGGAATACCCAAGAGCCAAAAAATCATCTTGATTAACACAGATCTGTTCCAACACAGCCCTCCAGCAAGTGTGGATTCATCAGCGCCTTCAGCAAGAAGACTTGCAAAAAAAGTGTGGGCTGCCACGTACAAATGATTGCTTTTTTTCTGCCAACAACCCCCCGTGCATAAGATCTGAACTGTTCTAGCCCAGCAAACATAACCCCCACAAAAACAACAGCAATAGTTTTGCACTGTAGCACTGCAGTTTTGGATGCAGCCTCAGCTTAATTAATAACCAAGCACTTTTGTGGGCCCTCTCTCAGCACTGTCACACGTTTCCTCCAGCACACTTGCTTGCTTTTGGAGAAATAGCCACGAGATTGACAAGTGCATGAAACAAAATTACCCCCCTCAAACCAGAAAGAAGGTGTCCTCTCAAGGTCATGTTCAGACAAATGGCATGAGCTGTGTGCTAAACCTCCAGCAATTTACCTGGGCTCTGGATAAACAGAATCCTTCAGTATCCTCTGAAAACTCTAATGCCAACTCCTCCTCCTTTTCTTCCTCCATCTCCTGTATCAAATTCATTGTGAAGTTTCAAGGGGGAAAAGTACTCACAAAGGTTGTTCTAATGCTGAAATCTAAAGGCACGTTTAAACACTGCTGAACTCACTGCAGATGCCGTACGCCAGACAAAGAGCCGCAGAAGGCCCACAATAATACGCTAATCCCATTGCTAGAAGAAAGGGAGAAGACTTCAATCAATCTTGAAATTAATTTTGCATTTAAAAATGTAACAGCCTCTGCACTGCGTAGAGTGTCAATTCTTTTATCATGATTACTTGTTATGTGTCAAACCATTTAGTCTCACCTCCTATTGTGCCGTGATTGAGTTCATGGCAGCAAACATACTGGCCATAAAAACAATGAAAGCTTGAATACTGCCTGAAATATTTGTCTCACCGAAGCTGAATAATCAAATGCACATTATGACTTTTTGTCAACAACTTTAATTTAGTTCTGTTTAACTGATTGCCTATGCCTTACCCATTTTTTGCTCCACAAAGGAGGTCTGTAGGACAAAGAAGAAGTAAAATTGCTAGCTAAGGCTCATCGTCCTGTAAATAAAGGAATGGCTGAGAGCTTTTTCACATATTTGTCTCACAAATCCTCCTTTTATTCTTCCAGTATCCCCTTACACTGTTTCAAGTTTCTGGATCCAACTGTTGGCTTCAAACTTTTCAACCTGGATCAAATAGTACTGGGACCAGTGCTATTTAACATCTTTGTTGGAGACATGGACAGTGGGATCGAGTGCACCCTCAGCAAGTTTGCTGATGACACCAAGCTCGGTGGCGCGGTTGACACACTGGAGGGAAGGGATGCCATCCAGAGGGACCTGGACAGGCTTGAGAGGTGGGCTAATGCAAATGGCATGAAGTTCAACCAAGCCAAGTGCAGAGTCCTACACCTGGGACGTGGCAATCCCAGGCATAAATACAGGCTGGGCAGAGAATGGCTGGAGAGCAGCCCTGAGGAGAAGGACTTGGGAGTGCTCATGGATGAGAAGCTCAACATGAGCCGGCAGTGCGCGCTGGCAGCCCAGAAAGCCAACCGTATCCTGGGTTGCATCAAAAGAAGCGTGGCCAGCAGGGCACGGGAGGTGATTCTCCCCCTCTACTCTGCGCTTGTGAGACCCCACCTGGAGTACTGTGTCCAGCTCTGGAGTCCTCAACATAGAAAGGACATGGAACTGTTGGAACAGGTCCAGCGAAGGGCCACTAAGATGATTAGAGGGATGGAGCACCTCTCCTATGAGGACAGGCTGAGAGAGCTGGGGCTGTTCAGCCTGGAGAAGAGAAGGCTCCGGGGAGACCTGATAGCAGCCTTTCAGTATCTGAAGGGAGCCTACAGGAGAGCTGGAGAGGGACTCTTTGTCAGGAAGTCTAGCGCTAGGACAAGGGGTAATGGTTTTAAATTGGAAGAGGGGAGATTTAGATTAGATATTGGGAAGAAGTTCTTTACTGTGAGGGTGGTGAGGCACTGGAACAGGTTACCCAGGGAAGTTGTGGAGGCCCCATCCCTGGAAGTGTTTAAGACCAGGCTGGACGGGGCTTTGAGCAACCTGCCGTAGTCAGAGGAGTCCCTGCCCATGGCAGGGGGGTTGGAACTTGATGATCTTTAAGGTCCCTTCCAACTCTAACCATTCTATGATTCTATGATCCCTAAAACATTTTCGGTGGACTACAAACCCTCCGACGTTTCAGAGACTTGGATTGCTGATAGCATGTATGAACTTGCTCCTTTTAGATGTGTTTTGGTGGTCCCAAGTCTGAAAATGTCTGCGCTTGCTGGACCTTACTGCTTGGTGAGTGTGCCAGTACGTGTAGGAGGGGCAAATGTGCTCCTCAGAGGGATTGCAGGAGAGATGAAGGCAAAGCTTCAACTCATCTGCCACACTAATTATCACTGGTGAGAGCGCACGCTTTCCACCGGCAGAGGATGTCAAAGCCTACAGCGAGGGCCACTGTGGTGCACGGGGACACAGAGGCTGTGAGCATCTGAGTGCTTCTGAGATCTGCTGCAGGACTGTATATTATATTCATAGCATAATATACAAAGCATATTATATACAGAGAGGAAAGTTTATAACTGAAGTGACCAAGGAGGAAAAATCAACATTGTCCAGCATACCCAGCCATGCTACTAGTCTTCTGGTAATTGCCATGTCCACAACAGCAGTAGACTTGGGATCCTATCAAATGAAATTCCCTTGGGCTTATCTGTCGGCTCTGAGTTCTTAAAGCATTTGTTTTTAGGATGTGGAAAGCTCTGAATTTTCTGTTGCAGCCTTTACAGGAAACCACTCTATCTGAAGTCTTCTGTGCAAATTGTTAAAAATTTCTATTTCTTTTTCCATACCCAGCCTCTCTAATAACTAAAGAAATGATGTGTTCTAGAAACATAGTACACTTTTACAAAATTCTAGTTTGATAAAAAATATTTTCATCCTTCTATGAAGTTAGGTATAAATTTTAACTTCCCCTGTTTATTACAAAGACATTTTCACCTAGAAAATGAAAATGACATTTTAGCTTTGTGGTCCCAGTGTGAATATTTGAATGTGATTCCACAAATAGATGAAGAAATGCACCAAGGTGAATATATATGGAGAAAGAAGACCAGAACACGCTATTTTGGCTGTGGTCAAGAGCAGAAAACTGGGGGGGCAACACAGAGCGTGGGAAGGCACTCATTGTTATTCACTGTGAATTTTGCAGATTTCTCTGTTTCACACCTTTGAGTGCTGGTCCACTTTTTAACCTGCTCCATAGACCTGAGGGCACTGTAGGTCTGCCCACAATACTACTTTATTAACTTCACATAATAAGGTATGCAGCGCTTCAAATAACATCAGTCAGCAGAACAGGAAGCCAAAATGCACGGCTTGGTTTGGCTTGCTGTTCACCTTCACTCAACCAATTATAATGGCTTAAGGCTGACACTGGAAAAATAAGAAAGATGGTATCATTTATCCTTTTCTCTTTTTTTCAAAGAAAACCATTGTAAGACAGAAAGGTAATGTTCTTTTTAAGTCAAATCTATGTTTCTTACTTATTCTTTGTGGGAGTATACATTTTTGTCTTACATATAGGCAAAGCCAACAGCCAAACACTGCTAGAGGTAATAAAAGTCCTTTGGTTGCTCTGCCTGCTTTATTCCTGCCAAAGCACTGACCATCCAGGCTGGTTGCCACTACGGCTGTCCAGAGGGGGAAAATATCAGACGTGACTCCTACTGGGTGAAGGCCGGGGTATGCCATTGCCACCGTGTCCATATCTGTTCCTCACATCTCAGCAGCAAGGGCTTCATCCCTTCTCTCCACCCCTCTGCTATGCCTTGCCTGTCCCCTGGACTCTGGAAGAGCAAAATTTAATTTTTGACTTAAATGATTTAAAGTTTAGACTAAATGATGGCTCTGTTTCCTCCATATCAACAGGAGGCACAGGATGGAAGGAACTAGACCATCTAATTTTCAGTTAGACAATCAGAATCCTAACTTGCTATATGAGAGTAAAAAGTGAGAAACAGTTAGTGAGGAGATGAGTGTGAGAAGGTAGAATAACTATATTAATTTTTTTTTCTACTTTGAAAAAATAGAATGCAAAAATATTTTTGTGTGTTTACTGGTTCATTTTGGAAATAAAATATTGAATTACCCCAAGACTATCTGCACTCATACTGTCCAAACCTGAAAATCTTACACAATAGCCATTCTAAAAATGCAATACTAATTGTATACTCGTCTCTCAAGCTCTTAGAAACAATGTAAACAATTAACTGTCCTTTAGATCTTGCCATATTTCTGATGAAGACCGAGAGTATGCTCAGCAAAAAGTAAAGACAATTATCTCTTTGACTTTTCACTTATTTTTGTGACATTGCTGTCGTCTGTCTATCTACATCTATAAATATGGTGGGCCAAATTTAAACATGATATAAGTGAGGAGATTAGGAAGAAATTTTTTACTTTGAGGGTGGTAAGGTGCTGGAACAGGTTGCCCAGAGAGGTTGTTGAGGGCCCATCCCTGGAGGTGTTTAAGGCCAGGCTGGATGTGGCCTTGGGCAACCTGGTCTAGTCGGAGGTGTCCCTGCCCATGGCAAGGGCGTTGGAACTCAATGATCTGCAAGGTCCCTTCCAACCTAAACCATTCTATGATTCTATGATTCTATGATTAATTTAATCCGTTCACACTTTGGCAAAAAGACTCACCTTAAATTTCCTTGCTGAAGAAAAACATCCTGTTCTCTAACGGGGAAAAAGAAGAAAACCCAACAACCCACCTAGCCTATGGTAGCAGTTTTCACTGGTTTTGTCTGCATTTTCTGTCTTACAATACCCACCATTAGTGAGAAAAGAATCCTCTGTTTTCCTGTGGTTTTCCATTCAGAAACTATGGCATAATCTGAACTGTATTTGCTTTATAAGCACATATTGATGGGTGAAAATGGTTCCAAGACCTGGGGTGTTTCCTGGGGAAAAGCTGAGGATAAGCTAGAAATGCTTGTTACACTACTGGGACTGGTTACAGAACTAGAGAGGTGTTTGCCCACTAGGAAGATGCTGAAGATCACATTCTGTGATCCCATTCTGCCACAGCAGGGCTGGGAAGGGGCAGTAGGTTACCATAGGTGGTGGAGGATGCTGGTATGATCCTCACAGGACAGTGCCAGTGCTGGATTGCTGGTCCCCTTTGTGACCATGGGACAGGTCCTTCAACACCCTGGGTGCAAAATCCTACAACTGGAAGGACAGAACTTCTTGTGTCAGTGCAAGGGTGCTGGGATTGCCTCTTTACAGCAGCCGTCACATCGCAGCCATATCTTGATATCAGAAACACTTAAATGAAAGCATCCCCAAAGCAGAAATCCCACCAGTTACAAAAAATCATGGTACAGAAGTAGAAGCCAGATTTAACGTGCCAAGTTGCCAGTGCTTATGCAAACAACACACTTTAAGAGCCAGACTGAGAGACTTTTTGCCACCATATTATTCTAATACTTTCCAGTGGTCACTAGCTGAGCTTGACAGTTTTGTTACAGAGGTGCAGCAGTTTTAGTTTCCAAATCAGTTTAAATGGCAACCACAGGAAGACTGTCTAGCAATGACATAGGGTTTATAGAAGCAAGGTTTGAGGCTGGAAAAAAGTTACATTCCTGTCCATATTGAAATGGAAAAATTCTTGTTGTATTGATATGGAAAACTCCTCTTGAGCACCTAAAAGCAGCGAGGGAGTGAACAATAACTACAGATTGCAAACGCCAGGATCAATAGCAAACGAAAAGTATGCTAAAAAGGGATAGTTACAGTCTTCTTTTGAATGACGCTGAGCTTGGCCTAATTTCCACTGAATTGGCTACTGTGTCGAGAAGTCAGACGAGGAGATTGCAACTGTAATTTTTGGCATTCCCACCTCCTCTGTTTTAGTTCCACAGCCTAAGCTCAAACCCAGAGAGAGACCTTCTGGCTCACAGGGCTGCTTCAGAGCAAGCCAGATACCTACCCAACACTAACAAGCCATTCTTAGCAATGAACAGGCAAAATAATGTCTCTTTTCCCAGAAAGTGGAAATATGTCATGGAGATTTTGGTTTTTAAAGACATTCTGTGATTAAACATAGGATCATAGAATCATAGAATGGTTAGAGTTGGAAGGGACCTTAAAGATCATCAAGTTCCAACCCCCCTGCCATGGGCAGGGACACCTCTGACTACGGCAGGTTGCTCAAAGCCCCATCCAGCCTGGTCTTAAACACTTCCAGGGATGGGGCCTCCACAACTTCCCTGGGTAACCTGTTCCAGTGCCTCACCACCCTCACAGTAAAGAACTTCTTCCTAATATCTAATCTAAATCTCCCCTCTTCCAATTTAAAACCATTACCCCTTGTCCTATCACTAGACTTCCTGACAAAGAGTCCCTCTCCAGCTCTCCTGTAGGCTCCCTTCAGATACTGAAAGGCTGCTATCAGGTCTCCCCGGAGCCTTCTCTTCTCCAGGCTGAACAGCCCCAGCTCTCTCAGCCTGTCCTCATAGGAGAGGTGCTCCATCCCTCTAATCATCTTAGTGGCCCTTCGCTGGACCTGTTCCAACAGTTCCATGTCCTTTCTATGTTGAGGACTCCAGAGCTGGACACAGTACTCCAGGTGGGGTCTCACAAGCGCAGAGTAGAGGGGGAGAATCACCTCCCGTGCCCTGCTGGCCACGCTGCTTTTGATGCAACCCAGGATCTTTGATACCACTAGCGGAATTAATTTCACATGGAGTGTTGTCCCAGGTAACTTCAAGACGATGAGACCTAAGGTGCTTCCAAATGTGTGTACAAATTTAAGCACTTAAATTGTGATCTGATTTTTAGTTTCTGGATAGCTCTAATTTTCATTCACTAACTATTGCTGGCTGACTATTTCCATTTACTTAGATGTTTTAACTTAGAACAGGTGAATTTGAAAATACTGGCCTAAGCACTTAGCAAAATTTGGACTCTCAAATTTATGTCCATAGAAAGGAGTATTCATTATGAGTTAAGAACAATAAAAGGAAAGGCTAAGACCTGCTTTCTTCCTATAAATGCATTATTGTGCTGTGCTGCACCAACCCAGATGTTGGTGACATTTCCAATAAGCTGCCACAAAACTCAAACTGATTACGGAGAGAGAAAATACTGACTGAGGAAAAAGGACAGATAAGAAAGAAAGCACCGAGGTAAACTTCTCACAAAATCTGTATTTTGCACCATCAAGACCTTTCTTGACAAGCTCCATCTCTGCTCTTTATATACATAGAAAATTAGCATATCATTTGATAATGACCTATCAAAACCTATGCTTTGATTACAAGCAGCTGCTTTTGATTACAATCAATGAATCGCTAATTTGTGCTCAACCACAGAACAGTTTGACTCCATCTATTATTCATTCTTGAAGTGGAGATCCTATTTAGAACTGGATTCCAAATTTTACTAAAGCTTTTACCCTCTTGGCTATTAATAATTTTGTTTTGTAGTTAGGTCTCTAAGGTTTCATGATGGTCTCTTTTGTTATGCTTAAACTCTGAAAGAATATGCTCAGCTGTTGCCCGGATCTATGCATCTTTCTCCCTGACTGTATGTCTAGAATGGGCTAATTTAAGTCTTCTAACCACCACATGATACTCTCTTGATTTTCAAAAGCCCTAGCCTTTATGCCCGGTATAAACTGAGCCACGCTCACAAGGGACTGATATAATACAGTCAGTGATTGTGTGACATGGGATTTGTAGTCTAAAAATTTCTTTATGACATATATACACGCATATGACATGATAAAAAGATACACAAATGTGAGACGCCTTCTCAATTCAAGGTATTTAGCTTGAAGTCATGGGATATGATGCACCCTTGTATAATTCTGTGTGCATAAACACGCGCATTCTTCAGATAAATTCAAACCTTTCGAGCTCCAAGATCTCATGTTCAACAAGGTTTGATTACATTATTGCTACTTCAAGATAAGCAACCGTGTGGTTTTTCTTGGATTATCAATGACATTGTTCATAAGAGTGTGTGAATGACCTCTACTGTGGAAAAAAACCTCTCTCTTGTGTAAGCTGCTTCCAGTGTAAGACTGCCTGGATCATAAATCTGCATGACTCGATCAACCAACATACAAGTGACACCTCATATGGTAAATGAATGAAGACTAGACCCAAAAATGAAACTAACAGTTAATGCGTGCTGTTTTCTATATTAAAAAATAATAAGCATCCACCATCAAACAAGTAAGTTAATTTACAAGCCAAAAATATTAAAAACATCCTGCTCTTCAATTTGGGTGGTAGGTCTGATAGACGGATGCCTGTAATTTAAAAGGTCTACTCTAAACAACTGTTAAACATGTTCAATGTATGTGGACACATTTTCAAAACGCATTTCACACCTCAGAGCCTGAATACTGTTCTTAGGCTAAATCTGAAGCAGACTGCTCAGGTGTGGGGCTCAGTCTTGTAGAGCATCACCAGCACGTGGTGGTGGGGTTCACAACCTTGCTTTCCAGTCACGGGTTCCCTCACTTCTCAGACCCCTCATGGAATGTGGCAGAAACTGTGACCCCAAAAGGCAGTGGGAAGCCAGTGCCAAGTACCCTGGGATGCGTTCCCCAAACCTGAGGAAGGAAAATGTAGATATCGTGGTGATAGTTGGGGAGTCCGGAGAGAAAATCAGTTTTGACAAGAGAATCTGCTTGGAAAACAATATTCTCTCTTAAATTTACTCTTAAATTGCATTTGAATTCTGTGAGTGAGATTTATTGCCCACAAGGAAAAGCTGAGGGAAAGAGGGACACCTTGTCAGTTCAAAATGGCGGGCACAACTTGTTGCAAGTGTAAAGTGGCACCCACAAATCCAAAGATGCAGTTTAAAAATCACACCTCAAGCTTGAAAAACACAGGCTCCTGGTGACCCCAGTTCAGTCCACTTCTCTGGTGAATGCTTCCTGCTTCTCCTGTCTCTGCCCATTGACTTTAATATAGATCATGCCTCATGATTTTTTAGTCAACAGAATGCTGCAATCGGCAACTCTTACTCATGTTAATAAGTACTTAATCATCTCAATAGGATCTAGATACACATTGGGACTGCTCCTGAGAATAAATTACTTCCCATTTAACATAAGGGCTCAGGCCCATTTTTGTTTACACATCGTATGTGAGATTCACAAAAAGACTGTGAAAATTCAGCCAGAGGCCTCATTGCAAGAGTTGCTGGGAGCTAAGTGCCTTTGAATATCTGGCACATGGTACCAAACATCTGACAATCAATCATTCCATGAGACAAATTTCGCCCTAAGATGTATGTTGCTCCCACTGAAGTCAGCAAGTTACACATACTTCACCAGGGAATTTGAGCACAATATAGTTGTTAAGGCAGACTGGCATTTTAGAGTTCATTGTTAAGTAAGATAGTTCATTAGAAAAATAGCCATGTAACTAAATGTTTAACCACCACCACATAGGTTTGAAATGTCAGGGAGGAATAAGTGTTTTGTTTGCAAGTCTTTCTACATCCCAGGGAAAGCCACATAACTCACCAGGCCCTCCACAAACAAACAAACAAACAAAAAGAGGAGAAGAATGGCTTCATGCTCTTGAAACACCTCTGGGAAACAGAACGGCTGAGCTGAGATGCATAGCAATGCAGCTATAATGGCCAGTGGCTTCAAACAACACAAAGCCTGCATAAATGTCAGATTTCCATTACTGGCAGCCTGAAATCTTTGCAATGGAGTTGTTCCTGTTAAGATTCGATGTCACCACATGCTCTAATTACTCTTAAAATACTATCTATCGTGTCAGAAATCTTTCAATTTATAAACACATCCGCAGCCCAGGGCACAGGTAGATACACAGTGGCAGCTGTACGCTGAAACTATTATTGATGGCTATCAGCAAAATAAATGAAGGGCGGAAAAAGACTCACAAAAGTGAAAAGCACAGGTTTAGTGCTCACTGCTCTCTGCACTGGGTCCGATGCGACCACGGGACCAGACCCCCGGCAGAGTCACAGCCCCTGCTTTAGACAACATCACCTAGAAAGTAAAGTCGAACCTCTGTGGCCCATTACATAGATCAAGACTGAGGGAATCAAGCTAATGAAATTTGCATGTGGATCACCCTTACACCCTTCTAAATGTTTTTTTTGGTTTTGCTGAATTTGCCTGCCTGCAAGTCGAAACAAACTTGAGACCCTGTAAAATTGAACTTAAGGAGCCTGAAAGGGCTCACGCTGTTTCAAACATATGGATGTAAAATATCGATGTGACTATAAAGCCACTTTCCTATGGAGACAAAGCCTAAGGTAAGCTGAGTTTGTATTGATGTGAGAGAAGTACTATGAATTATCATTATTTGCTACATCACAGTAATATACAGAATGACAGAAAATGGGTAATCACATAAGACAGCAAGGATCAATTGAATTCACTTGAAACCAGGTTCCTTTTGCTTTGTGGGGGCACTAAGGACCCCTGGCAGTTTGCATAAGTGCGGGGTTCTACTATCAAAATGTGCTACCAAATCCTGCAATGCACATTACACAGTTGTTGGAAGTAATGCATCCCATTATGGGGATTTTGGGTTACAGCAGACCATACCATTAAATTTCTAGGAGCCTCCTCTTGGCTAGATGTGGCCGTCTTTTCACATTTTTCTTTTTGTTCATTTAGAATTCAATTTGTTGTATGACAGGCACACACATAGAAATACCTACACACAAGCTCCATGTGCTCTTTCATTCAATGTATAATTTTTCTTTCTCTTTGTTTTCATGGGCATAAGCAAAGATAATGAAGAAATAACAAAATCATATAATTAAAAATTCAGTATTTGCTAAGTTTTGAGTGCTGCTTCAGAACATGAGTGGGGTGATATTTTAATGCAATTATTAATTTGAAAAGTCCTATTGGTAGGATGAACACGATGTGCAGCACTGAAAGACTGATATTTTCCAGCAGTAGTAATTATCTGATGTGAGATTTAAAAAACACCAGTGAAATGTATGTGACTACTTTTCACATGAGAGGTAATTGCATCTTCCCTAAAGTTCACTGCGAATTTATGATGTTCTGGTGTTTTCTTCTGAAAATCGAGTTCATCAAAGTAACGCTATGAAAGGCAGAGCCTTTTTAAAATAGCTTTCCATTAACTATCATTTTTGTCATCCTAGCATAATCTTTTGCAATATACCTGACGTTTTGCCATGGGAGTAAGGAATGATGAATTGGGAGAGGCTACTGAGAGGAACAAATAATTTCCAGGACCTACAGGTACCTCCATATGATATTCCCTGATCCGCTCTGTGCCTAGTAACTTCATCTCTTTACCTCTAGTTACAGCTTCTTTATAACACGGCAGGAGATCTAGGGATAAACCAAGACATATTTATCATCAGATACTTGATAAGCATGAAAAAGATGACAGGATAAATGCTATGTGCAACAAACTACATGAAAGCACAAAACAAAATGGCAGCTGCCTTCAGAAAACAGAATTATTTCTTAAAAAGGCATTCCCTGCATCTTAATCCACCTTAATCTTTCTTCCACCCCTCAGTCTAGTGCTGGCTGGATTTCCTGGTCTTGTATTTGTGTTTTCTGGAGGCTTTCAGAAGGAGAGGCAGCGCCACACCACAAATAAGATACAAATACAATTTTAAAAGAAGAAAACTATTGTTCCCTGATATCCACCAGGATTAGACTAGCTGGGAGTGAAGAGGATGTAAACTGAAAGTATATTTTAAAACATTAAGCTGGCAAAGATCTGAAAACCTGGGCAGCAGGTACAGTCGAAATGGACAGACTTGAATTCTTCAGGGGTGCCACCCCCAGGCGCGGCATTTTGCCTTTTCTACAGATTTAGGTGTCTGGGAGCACTCTCAAAACATGACTACAAGTTCTTGCCAGTGCCCATCAACACTCACTGCCTACTGCCCGGGGAGTGGAGTGGGTGTAGCTGCGCGAGAGAAAAAATGGTTGAGCCCTTCCTTGCCCAAAATTCCTAGTTGTGCCCTTAATTCTCCAAAATTCAGACCCACTAAGAAAGATAGTCACCATTTTGTTTCAGCTTTGAGGAAGCGTAGATCAGAGACATCCTTTCAAATCCAAGTACAGTAAAAGCTTAATTAAAAGAATTTCAGCACTTCCTATTGCCTTTCCTGTAAAAAATAAGATGTGCAAACTAGGAATCTTGAAAAAAAATGATACTTTTGAAAAATCAGCTTATCTCCTGATGCTTGAACTGGTCTCAGAACCATCTTCTGTTTATTTTAATTTTCTTTTGGTGAGGAAAACGAAAAGCAGAAGGCATGATTTTTGAGAGAAAAACAAACAACAGCAATTAAACACAGGTCTGTGTACTCCACTTGCGATGCCAAAACAAGCTATCAGATTACTGCATAAAGGGAACTAAAAACATGACCTATACATCTATTTTTGCTCATGCTTTTCACTGTTCTGTTGGTTTTTATTGCAAGGCTTAATTAAAATTAATAGCAAGAAAGGCAGACTTCTGATTGTTTGGAAACACTACGGAACAATTGGATTGTACCTCCACCTACTGTTAGCACTCAGTTATCTTGAGAAGGCTCCATCTACGGCATTTTAAAGCACTGACACACATGATGCTCTGGGATACAAGCTGGACAAGTCACGAGCAAGAAAACAGCGGACTGAATTGATGGGGAAAGTTTAGTTTTGGCTAAAACCCCACATCTTATTATTACTATAAAAGAGCTGCAACCGAGAGCTTTGAGCTGCTTCTGTCTACTGTTTCCTTTCTAGTGTCAAAGTCAGGTGCATTCATGCAAAAGGAGCAAACAGCCTTTTCTCTTATTTCCTTATATTACTTTGGAGGTTTTTCTTCTCCTTTGTATCTACGGCAAAGTTTCCTGTGAAGCTGGGGCTCACAGAAGCACCAGCATGCTTTGAAGTGCACAGTTTAAACACACTTCAGAAAAGGTTTCTCAGGAGCAACCTTGTCTTTTACATTAATGAAAAGCTTTCCTCTGAGATTATGCAGATTTCCCTGCAGATGCTACCTAACAACATGCGGGCTACATCTTGCCATCCCTAAATATCCCTTTTTTTCCCCTTGGGCAAGAGGAATCCAAGGGAGCTGCAACAGCTACCTCTCTGGCACCGTGTGGCATGCTGAGGGCTTTTCCCAACTCTGAACTAGGCATTTTGGGGTAAGAAAAAAGCCAGAGTGAAGGGTTCACAGCAACTGCCTCACTGGATCTGCCCAGCCTAGCCAGTAGAAGATATCAAATACTTGGATATGGCTTCAGCTGTGCATCGTTCAGGGACCGACAGGCATAGAGGCACTTATTTGCATTTAGGGTTCACGTAGCTAAGCCCTTTCTTTAGATAGGCAAAGGAGGTCTGGTCTTTTCAAAGGACAAGGGCAAGATGATAGTGCCCCTTTTCGTCTAGTAGCTCAGTAATTAGAGCAGCTGTCCGTATGATGTGGGTCCCTACCTTGATCAAACAGCTCCTCCACCTAAGGGTTCAGGACTCATCCCTCCCGCCGGATGGCTGAAGCCACCAGAGCTGGAGTTTCCCACCGGGGCCCCTCTCGCTCCATTCTGTTGAAACTCTTCCTTTTTGCTTGGCCCAATTAAATATTCATCGGGCCAGAGAGTAGCAAGCATCTCACTGTAGCTTAGTCGTTGTGGCAGTCCCCAGGGAGAGATTCCCATCTCTGCTCTGACGAATGTGGAAGTATTTTCTATGAAGTATTTACCAGAACAAAGGCACGACAGCGTTCAGCTCAGCGCACAGCCTGGGGGGCCCCAGCACATGGGTCAAGTGCTGCAGCGGGGAGGAGGGACTTGGCTTCGCATCCTGTGGCTGGGGTGCAGGTTAAGAAAACATGTATGCCCCCAGGGAAGAGGTTTTTAGTGTCTCATGGGACTTTACCTGCTGCTTTGAGCCAGAGCAAAGTGTCCCTGGGAAGCCTTCTTTAATTACTGGACTGAGGATGGAAAATCAAGCGCTCTAGAATGTCAGGAAACGCCAGGATTAAGGTTGCCTACTCAACTCATTCTTGCCCTGTACTTGTATTTTGATTTTATTTTTCTTTCTGGAAGACTCCTCTTCGCTGAGGGCACAGAGTGGCCAGTGGTTTTTATGTCTATATTTGCGTTTGGCTGTTGGCCTTATTTACCTCACATTACACAAAGCCTTCTGTGATGACAGACGTCAGCTGAAAGGACAGATTAATAATTTTCAATATTTTCATTTCCTTCTTTGGTACTCATTATTCCAGTATACAAACACTCCAAAATTTTAATGAATTTCATATCCTGCCTAGGACATGAGTGGGCATTGTTCCCTCTGTAGAAAGCAGACTTGAGGCACAGAGAGATTTATGTCAAAAAGTACTCATTCATTTTTGGGTACCCAGTCAGAGCTGCCTCTGTATTTTGTAGCATTTTGTATATTTACATGCACTCTCCACTTCATACATTTGTTGCGTAAGTGCTCACCAAAACTGTGGGTCAAGCCCTACGCAGAAAGTCTTGTATATTTAGAAAATGAGAAAGAAACAGCAATCTCTTACAAAAGCAGTGTAAGAAAACTATGTAACTACTTGTAAAAAGAAAAGAAATTTTGCTGTTTTGACCAAGAGACTATCCTGTCTCACTCACTCTATACTTTCTGACTGACTTAACAAATGAGGAAGGGGCCTCTTAATCGTTTCCTTTACTGCAAAGTCCTAGTTCATTGCCAGTCCTGACCCTTTCTCCATACAAATGAAGCAGGATTCTGTAATTAAAACATTCTACCTTGATATACATGGAAAAACCAGACAAATTAAGGGTGCACAAACAACATGTAAGGTGTTAAGTATTGAGGGCTTAACTTTGCAATATTTTGCAAATAAAATATTTTTTTCAGAGTAAAAAATGACATCCACCAGATTTTGATTTAAAAAAAATATACCCTCCTCTCTGTAATTTGAATATTGGCATATTGAATATTCATATTGACAGCAATATAGCTCATCACGTAACTTAATAGCCATCATCCAGACTTCTACCATTTAGGTTCCTGGAAGAAAGTATGACTAGTGAAAGAGAGTGGAAGCGTGACCATTGGTTCCGCATGCCCTGTGTTGATGCAGGGGGACTCTCAGACAAAAAAACAGTGACTTCAGACCACACTGTGAAGGAAAGTGCTCTATGCAAAGCTTTTGGGACTGCTGTCTTCCAAATTTGAACCCATCTTCTTCCCAGCCCCTTGTTCTTTGCCTACCCAGTCCCAGTATGGAAGTTTCTCTCCCTAGTTCTTGGCTGTAGATTCCCCAGCCAATTCTGCAGGCCCAGGTCTGTGTCACCCTTAGTTGGGCCTGGAGACAGTACCTATACCAAGAGGTCATTCCCGAAACCCTGCCAAAATCTTCTTGACTGCTGTGTCCTGTGGCATTGCTGACGCAGCAAATATCAGGGAGGTTAAAGTCCCCTTTGTTAACCAGGTCTGTGTTACAGACGCTTCCTTAATTTCTTTAGAAAAGATCTCTTCTACTTCTCACCCTGATCATGCAGTTTGTAACAAACTCTCTGGATCACGGTCCTCAAGGTCTCAACAAGTTTTTTGTACATCCTATCTCTACATCACCATCTGTCCATCCATGGAAATGGACTCCCTGGTGAATTCAAACACTAAAATGCTACAAGTTTCTTCAGAGCACGTGCAAACCACACATACACACAGATTTATAACTACTTTGGCAAAGATTTCCTGGGTTTCCATAAAATAGAGCAAAAGATAAATCCCTGTCACATGGCTCCCACTACTCATCAGCACCCAGCAATGGTAACAGGGATGGATGACTGGCACAGCTGAAAGGAAAAAGCACTGTAACTTTTTGACACTGGTTTAAGGTTAATTTTCTACAGGCAGTTTCAGAAATGACTGAGTTGTTTGTGTTGTAATTTTCCTAAGAAAATTCAGCCAGAGGCAGAGAGTAGATGCTGGAAATTTTCAAATGATTAAAGTTTGCAGCAGAAATTTCTTACAGGAAGTGCCAAGAAACTTTAATGGCTGGTAATGCTGTCCAACCTGCCTCTAGGTATAAGCTATAAACAAAACACCTAAGAAAGAAATTTCAATATGCATATATAGGACATCTTTTCACTGTACCTTGAATCTCACCATGAATGAAGACAGTCTGCACCTCCATCAAAAGCACCTTTTATCTTCCAAAGAGAGAACACACAGCATACAAATGTATCCTCTGTTCTGCTTTCAAAAGCAGAAAAAGTTAAAAAAACCCTGAGCAAATACTCAATAAAAGTGCGCAGGCTACAGTTTTGAGCTCATATGCCGCATTGTTTCATGTGTGAGCGAATTCATTAGGAAAGTGCAGTTGTCATAATTCTCTGTTAAGCTCCCAGGACTGGCAGAGACAGCTAGCTTAAAGGAAGACTAGAGTATGTGTAAGCATCAACCTGTACTTATGTCAGTCCCAAACAATAAAAAACAAAACTTCATGAATTTTGCGGGGCTCTGATATCAGCCTGGTCTTTAGTATGACTAGGATAATGGATTTAGGATTCTTGGTTCAAAATGGGTGCAAAACTTGCTTTCTATTTATTGGTTATGCTATTTGGGTTATCTCTTTTAAATTAAGGCTGTGATTAACTTTGGTGTGCCTATCAGCGCTAGATCATAGCCTTACTTACCCAGTACTGCTGGGAAGCTGAAATACTTCATTACAGGCTAGAAATGAGAAAAACATTAAAGAAAAAAAAAACTAAGGTCCCAATAAGATAACTTTACATAAAAGCCTTCTTCTGAGGTGCCCATGTACACCTCAAACACCCATTCAAAGGGAGAGATGAACCTTAAATATCAGCGTTGCTAAGTAGTCTGGCAGCTATTGACGACCATTTGTATTGTGAAAATGATGTGAATTGAATGATTAATAGTCCAAAATTCTGGATCATTGCTACAAGATTACTAGATTACTAGGGAATTACTCGATTATGAAGATACAGCCCAATTATCATATCACTTAAAATTTTCAGGTCTTATCCAAGCAAGCATCCATAAATTTATATCATTTTTGTGAGAGACTCAAAACAGTACCATGCATCTGTCAAAGTCTCCTGTAGTGCTGATTGACTGCAGCAAAACATGAACTAAATTCATGAAGACTTACTTTAATAGCCCCAGGAGTCAGTTTTATCTGCAAAACACCCTAAAAAAAGCTAAAAAAGCTAGTGCCAATATGAAAATGTATTTTCTGTCTCAAAAGTGATACAAAGATAATGACATAATTACTATTTAACAGGGGCTTTTTAATATATAAATTTGTAGTTTATCTTGCAATTTTAGGCAACTTCATGGTATCTCCCAATATGTGAGGCAGGACTTTGTCTTCCTGCAATCTTCTGCTTCAAAGCTGTTTGAGAGGTATGTGCTGGAGCCAGGGGTCTGTTGGAAACACAAGCCCTTAAGAAAATCAGCTTTCTTCTCAGGAAAAAAAACCTCTAACCTAAAAGACCCCCTCCCCCAACACTGTATTTGTAATTTCAAATGCGTATGGATTATTTCTTTTTATGTTTTCCACTGAGTGTGCTGATGTTAGCACAAGATGCAGAAGAATATTGTGTTATTGCAAACAACTTTAATTTTGATGTATATAATTCATTTTTAATAAGGACAACTACATATTTCCCCTTAGAAATGTATTTAAAAGAGCCTGTAACAAACTGCATTCTACAAAGCAAGGCTATTTATAGGCGAAGAACAAAAATCCAAGTATGCTGTTTTCAAAGAAATTGCTTAAGCAGGTGCATACTAAAAAGCTGAGTTTGTTTGTGCACAAAAGCATATAGATTTTTACTAGTAATTCAGAAACTTGGTATGCATGTATGTGGACTTAAAAGCAGCAAGTATACAATATTTCCATATCAAACAAATTTTGATATGAAAGATTGCTCCTGCAGAATTTAAAAAAGCAACAACTTTCCCTATAAATAGGGTTCCTGTCTTCAGAAACAAGTTTTCAAGATTACTTTGTTGAAAATGGAGGTAGGAGACAAAGGATCTCAAATGAGATGCTCGACTACAGCAGCTTAATGCGGCATCTTAGTCCTGCCACTTTGAAAGTTGCCCCTGTATTTTCTGAAACCGAAGGGCTTTGCTGTCCTCTCCAGAGTACATGGTGGGAACTGTACTTCTCAGTTCCACAACCTCCACAGAGGTTGTGGGATACAGCAGTTTGTGCCATGCAGCTATATCCTTCCATTCTGACCGATACCAGCAATGAAAAACATCTTTATCTATGCTTGAACAATCAGGCGTGGACCGGGGGGCTTAGGTTTGGATGTTGATGCAGATGGAACCATGTGTTAGTGTGTATCTGCCTTAGATCCTGCCCATCAAAGCCCTGCTCCTCAGCGCGAGTGAGGATCTCAACCTCTGACGAGTGTGAAAAATGGAGGAAAACCACTGAGGTAAACCAGCCCTTCTCGCCAAACCCACAGGACTCGGGCTGCAGTGACTTCCTCAGTGGTCCATCCTTTCCAACACAAGAACGTTGCAGCAAAGAGAGAAAGGAGTGTGTTGCGAGAGTAAGCAGGGCTGGCTAGTTTGACCTTTCTCATGATCAAAGAAATGAGAAATTTCATGCTGGTATTCTATTTCCAACATCCCCCACTATAATGATTGTGTAATAATATATTCCAGGATCACCTGCTCTTCGGTTCCTGTCATTTGATGGCTGGACTTGGCCTGCTGCACGCCAGGCTTGCATGCAACTCCTTGATGGGAGGTCCCTACATGATACACAAGGCTGACAAAAACGCATCCCGTTCCTCACATGCTTCGAGGGAGAGAAGGGGATCAGACATCCAATGTGGCCTTCAGCACCCATTTGAATTGGGCTGGTATCAAGAATAGCAGAATAACAGAAATTTAATAGCGAATGATGACTCTTACAGGTTAAACTCCACTTTTAAAAACGATACACTTGACATGGCTGGTCTGTAGCCTGCTGTGCATTTTTACGTTGTGTTTTCAGAAGTAAGAGGATTTTTTTAGGTTGATCAGAGGCAGCTGTACTTTTTGAAATGGCTTATACTGTAGCTGTACTTTACACTAATGGACTTCTCTGATGCAGCAATCCTAATCCATTTGGGCTACTATGGATGGCTACATTTCTGTAAACTGGAGATAGTTTTGTTCCGAATTTAAACATGGATTTGAATGAACATTAGCGACGGGCAAACTCAAATTCTGGAGGTGCAGTTCAGTTTGAAAAGGACCCACACATTTGCTTATCCAAACCTCCTGGGCTTACACACTGTGCAACCGCAAATGACCTTAGGGAGAGACAAGCCTCTCACGACACTTTCAGCAGTATCCAGTGGAAACTAAACCCACAGATACAGGAATCACAAGAGAATGAAAACACATTGTTCAAATGACCATTTGAATATTATTAAACTTTTGTTAAAGTTTTGGGTTACATCAGTCTGCAAGATGAAGGAATATCTGGAATCGTTACTGGTTCATTTATTCATACTTCTATTAAATGAGGCTGGAGGACTATCAGAGCACGTGCTGACAGTATTTCCACGCTTCTTGTCTGTACTTCTGTGTTAAATCCCAGCTTTAAACAACTTTGTTTCTCACAGGATAAGAACGGGAAATAGGTGGATGCGGGGATGCTTCACAGATTACAGGCCTTTGGGTAGTCTTTCATGCCCATCATCACCCAGCTGACATCAGCACCATGCAGAATAATTTCCTTTTTTTTATAATAGTTCTTTCTGAAATGCACTATTGCTCTGATTTAAAAACCACTAGGGATAAAACCAGTAACTGGAAAGCGTGTACAATATATCTTTTTTCTACATTAACCAAGCTGTCTATTGATTTATTTTATTAATTGTATTGATTTATTTATTGGGTTTTGGTGTTGGGTTTTTTTTAACTTTTATTTGGAGATTGTTATTCATGTGTAGGAACATACCTGCCTACAGTGCTGTGAAGTTTTAAGAGGGATCACCGTTTGGTCCTATAATATTTGATTCAAATCATGAGATGCTGTAAAAAACCTAGAATTTCTAAACACCTTAATTTAGCAGTGAAGGCATAAGTTTTTCTCAGAGTGCCAGGAAAGAAGGAGGGATAGACTGCAGATGCTGTCTCCATACAATGAAAGCACGTACTTGTCATGGCCTCAGCCTTTGGAAAGATGAATTACTTTAACACTTTTGGAAAGAAGAAACAAAATTAAAAAAAGAAGTCCTAAATACCTTTTGGGAAGAATGTTGAATGTGTCTTCAGGAGAATCCTGTTTGCTGTGGTGCAAATCAAAGCTTTATACAGGAGCAAGCCATAATTATGGCTTTTTTCTCCCCCCTCTGCCTTTCCTCCGACTCTCTCACAATTTTTCTTTCTTCAAAAACAGCAGCCAAGTAATTCTTGCCAAAGAGAAAGAAACAGGAAAATCTATGCTACTTCTTTTTTTCAAGTTAGCTACAACATTTGGTCTTACCTCATTACCACCTGTACGTATAACTTTTTATGAATGTCTGAAAGCAGAAGAGTGTGATCGTAAAAAAAATGCAGGTGTTAGAAGGAAATATTTCTGCTTTGCTTAGGGTATTGAGTTTGACACAGCCTGGAAAGCAGACAGAAGTGGCATAAATACACACTGACCTTTTGGGGGGCTGGAAAAATATTTCAAACAATTAATATCGTTTTTTCAATATAAAAGATGAGTGAAATACACAGTTTATGCCTGAAAAAAATACTTCTAAAGAGATCAAAGATAAATGCACCTGGTTAGTGAAATATTGAAGTTACTATCAGTTGTAACTAAAGGTGATGGCAAGCTCTGGGCACTCCAAATCCATTTCTGACCTTGTCAGGCCAGTGACAACCAGCACCTGTACTCCTGGAGTCTTCCGTTTTCTGGACTGACAGACTTTACTGCTGCCTCATGTATTATTCAACACAAAGTAGGACTGAACGAAACAGGTTGAAAAGATCTCTTAAAAAGGAAAACCACAACAGAAAAATAAAGGTTAATAAGAGAACCTGATATTTTTTTCCTATAATTTATAAAAAAAAAAATTGCAGCTTTCACAGAGCTGGAGGTGTCCTCACTTGTTATTACAGGAACACCTTCAATTTTGCACGTTTCTCCATGCTGACTTGCTGTCCGCAGGGTGCTTGTAGAACAGCATATGGTACACCATGGACATTTTTTTTTCCTACTCAAGAACTATAGTGCAGCTTTGGCAAGCAGGCATTTTAAGGATCAACAGAAAACTTGGGAGTTTATTTTCTATGGTGGTCCAATTAGAGTTACCCTGCAGCTCCCAGAGTCTTTCTATTCTCTGACCTGACATAGCTGTCAGCAAATTGGAAGTGCGTACTCATTTAAGTCGATACCAGATTGTCTTAAAAACACACACACAATATACTATCGACTGCATTATTCTTTTCAGGAAGGTCTATGAGTCAGTTCCATGTTTCCTTCACATAAAGGCCTTTCTCAATTAACTTCCATTTAGGCATCTTGTGTGGTGTTGATTATTGAATGTAATTGCTTTTAGAGTACAAAGATGATGCAGAATATGTATATGAATCCCACACAAATATTTGATATACCAAGCATACAAATATGTTCACAAAAAGAAACACATGCTGAGATACACAGCCGTTGTCCACGCACATGCAGGATGGAGAGCAAAAAACTTTTTTTGCATCTAGTTTTGCATTTCTGTGTTGCGTGCAATATTCTCATCTGTTTAAGTCTCTTAAACACAACCTGTGTCTAGGCATTAGCATATTGCCATTGCAGTTGATAGGAGTCACATTTGCTGAAAGTCAAATGTGTATTAAAAAAGTTGAGATTTCTCAGCATCTGAAGGATGCAGGCTACAAGATAATTGGGAGGCAGTTATACTGGGGATTTGGAAATTTAGTTGTCTTCCAACTTGTGGTCCCACCAATCAATTTTTTTTTTTCTGATTCTTTGAGAGCATTGTGCATGTGTATCTCATTTATGATATATGGGATGCTACTTTTATATATATATGCACAGACCCAGAGAACTCTATAGAAGAAATTACACTAATAGAATCGAAGACCACCTGGCAATACATGTTGGGCAAAAAACGTAAGATGTGACAACTTCAGCTAAGCCAACAGACAGAATCACTTGATTTGGTCTCTGCACATCTTTAAAATCATGCTCTGTGAACATTGTTATGACAGGGAAAAACAAGATTTTTTTCCCTGTAAAATTAAATGTCACTCTTGATAGCATAATATCTGAAACATCATCCTTCCAAGTCCACAGCAATACTTTACACAGAAAATTAAACTCTCTCTCTGTTTATTGAGTGGATAATGCAGTCTTCGAATGTGTGAGAACCCCTGCTAGGTGAGAAATTAAAAAAGAAGCACTATAAAGTCTAATGGTATGTATGAAATACAAAAAAGAGAGAAAAAGGTAACTTAATTGGTAATCAGAAGAAATCATAAAACTAATCATGCAATTAATGTCTTAAAAAGCCAGCATATGAGGTGTGTATAATTACCAGAAAACAATGCAGTGATGGCTTCAAGGATTAATGAATTAATGATTGTTGGGGGGAGGAGGATTTGATCTGCAATTTTATATGTTAGCTTTAAATCCATGCTAAACTATTACTTTGCTTTGTTTACAGGAAATGCCCTCACCTTACACATAGAATTTATCTTTGAAATTACGGGGTTTTTTAATATTATGTTTAAAACATTTTCCTTGAGACAGATGCAGATGTGTTTTCTTTTCCTTCATATAACTCCCCATCCTCCCCTCTTGTTCATGAAAATAGAAGAAGACTCTTCACAAGGGAAAGAGTTTGGACAGCACATACATCAAAATGACACAAAGCCTAGAGAAATTCACCAATTGCAGGTGCTGGAATAAATTAACAAATATGCTAACATATATAAATATTTTTATTTTCTCTCTAAAATGTAAAGTGCTACACCACATATTATCGAATGTCCTTTGTTTTGTACACACATTAAAAACTAAATTTGTGTTCTGGTGCTGATTGCTAATTTACTGATGATCTTATATATCAAGATGTTAATTTGTTGATAAAAGGAGGTGATAGAAAATTACAAATGATTTAAGAGTGCTGTACATCAAAACATAAGCATTCCTTTGATTTAGTTGCCAACTAGAAAGATTTCAAACCATCCTATGGTAAACATTGGTCTTTGTTCCTTTTTTTTTTTTCTTGTATGGTTCAAATGTGTGCATCTGCTGCTAGATACGAGAGCAACGCATGACGGCTAGAAGGATGGATGAAAGGACTGTATTTTTTTATGACAGCACAGTCCCATAATTCAACAGCCTTCAAGGAAGGGCTGAGAGGATGGCACAGCGGTGAGGGAGCTGGCTTAAGACTGGGGAGATCTGGGCTACCAAATTCATCCTCAGGGATGACACAGCCTGTCTATGACTCAGTCCTCCATTTGTAATTGAAGCATACCAATTAATTCCCTACCTTGGTGGACTCTTGGAAAAACAGATGTCCTCAAGGCTGCCAGGTAGCTGAATGCTATAGTAATGGCAGACGGAGGAGTAGCACGGGTAGAAGATTTAAAAATTGCATGGCTCGCAAATTAGAGATTTTTAAACTAAAAAAGTAATCCATCCTTGTAAAACGTGCCACTGTTGGAAACGTAAGCCGTTTCTATGGGTAGTTTGGCAGAGGTTGGGTTCCCACAAGGTCTATGAGCCATGGTGCTCCGGGACTTGAGCTGCTCATGGGTAGTTCAGGTCTCAGCACAACTCCTCCCTTAGCCCCCCGATAATGGGCTCAGCTGGGGAAAGGGGCAACGTAAGGAAAAAGAGCAAGAGAGAACAAAGGAAAGAAGGCAGGGAAATGAGACTGAGAAGAAATGAAGCCAATTCTCAAGTCTGTTGCTGACTTTCCATGGGGGCTTGTAGACGCTCACAGTTCATTTCTACACTCCAGCTCCCAGCTGTAACAGTGATTATAATACTGGGCTGCGCCTCAGAGGGGTTCCCAGCACCCCTTCGCTAATGGCTGGGAGCACTCACACCGTGGCAGTGATGGCGGCCGTAAGACGGGCAGAATTAGTGTCACACATGAAAATGGTGTTTGCAGGTCTCTGTATGATAAGAACTAGAGCGAGGCTGGGTAACAATAGCCACTTCGTATCAAATAGCCACTTACATCTGATAAGCTCCGAAGTCCCTAAATCCAGCCTGATTCAGCTGCTGGTTGCTGCTGCCCATTCTCATGTATTGACAGGGTGACACGAGAGTGAACGGGGCCATCACACGCAGGGGGTCGAGGCCCCGAGGCTGCCACTTGCCCCAGAGAGAATCCAAAACTTTTTTCAGAAGGGGAAGAACTGAGATTTTTTTGCGCTGCATTTTCTTCCTTCGGTGAGGTTGGGATAGGTTTTAGTGGAAGCTAGAGTGTCTTACAGTAACTTGGATATTTCTAGATCACTTATTTTCTATTTTGCTGTTGCTGGAGGTCTGTGACCCACCGCATGAGACAGCAACTGCCCTGTCATCCCAGCAAAGTCAGTGGCACAAGGCTGCTGGGAGGGCAGGACAGGATCATATTTTGATTTGGCATAGTAACGACTTCACTAAACTGCACCACTGAGAGCAAACGTATGACCTTGTCTGATTTTGCATAGAGTTGAACTTCTGCATTCCTTTGAAACCACAGTTTGGGTCACGTAAATAAGATTTATTGTTGCTCTCTCTGCTGGACACAGACAGGTGTTATTTGGAGACAAGAAAGACATAGCTTAAATAATTTTTCAGGACATACAAACAGCTCAGACATCCAAGATTTTTCCTGGAAATATTTCAGCAGGATCTGCATCAAATTGGCATAAGCAATAAATGGAAAGTTTCCTTAATTCATTGTATCAATACAGAAATGGATTTTGCATAATTTGAAGAGGAGAATAGCTTTATGTATTACTAGCGAGAGGGATAAGCAAAGATGACATTCGAATTTCTATCAAAACCAGCTGCTCCTTTGCAAAAAAGAAGGCAGTTGAACACAAGATATAAACCTACTTGACTGGACAGGTCCAAATCAGCTGTCTTAAAAATGAAAAACTGACGCAGTGGAGCATGCACCGAGATATGATTTCTTGCACCATTTGCTATTGTTTGTAGTTATGAAAAAAGAATGTTCAGTATCCCTATCCACAATTGAGATATTCCCGGTCTCTAGTCCCACTTTGCATAAGTGTAAGCAACTACGCATGAAACACAGCACTGGAATGATCAGCCAATGGAAGATGGCTGAGTTTTATTCCAAAAACCAGAATGAAACCAGCCGTTCAAAACAGAAGCATTGTTCTGCAGATGCTGGGGGTTGCCTCATTTTGGAGTAGAAGGTTGGTTGGAAAAGGTTCAGAAAGAAAGATCATCTTTGCATCTCTCATAAATAACTTTCAGAAAGAAATATTAGATTTTTTCATTTCTGCTTGTAAACTGAAGAAACCCAGGAATAGAGCACTACTGGATAGTGCACCAGGATTATCCAAACCAGGGTTACTCCTGCTGTGGTATCCGTATTGCTGCCTATGACAAAGAGCTCGGTAAGGATCGCGTGTAAGTTGGTTTTCATGGAGACATCACTTGGGAATCCTATTATCAGGACTTATGGAAAGATACTCTGCCACTGAAATTCTGCGTTACACTGCAGAAGCCAGTTCACAAGTTTCTGCCTCTCTCTTCAGCAGTTTTCTATTTTGCATTCTGCAGGATAAGTGTTGTCTTTTCCTACGTTTGCACAGATGATACAAACATCTGCGTACAATAATGGGATCTGATCAGTAGTGGAAACTATTCTTTTCTTAATTCCCAAAGAAATCTTGAGATGTGGATTTCTTAGTCTTCAAAAACATAGGTGTTGTCATACTGAGTTAGGCCAAAAATGCACATAATTCAACACTCTACTTGTGGCAGCAGCCATTAGTGGCTATGAGAAGAGTCTAGGAGTAGCTGGAGAAGCAAGTTGTGACAGAGGGGGCCAGTCCTTTTTCAGTGGTGCCCAGTGATAGGTCAAGGGGCAATGGGTACAAACTTGAATATAGGAAGTTCCATCTCAACATAAGGAGGAACTTCTTTACATTGAGGGGTGGCAGAGCACTGGAACAGGCTGCCCAGAGAGGTGGTGGTGTCTCGGGCACTGGAGACTTTCCAAACCTGCCTGGATGGCGTCCTGTGCAACCTGCTGTAGGTGGACCCACTCTGGCAGGGGGGTTGGACCAGATGATCTCGAGAGGTCCCTTCCAACCCTTAATATTCTGTGATTCTGTGATTTCTTCATACTGGCTGTGTGACGGTCACTTCCAGTCTCCATTCTGTGACGCAGTGGGATTGAGGTTGGAGGCTGAAGGGTTTTGAGCTCTTTTGTGGACACCACCTGATCTGAAATACGCTCTGGCACCCCATGATGTAGGTGCATCTATTCATGCCTCTAAGCAGAGGGAGGACACAAATTACCACTCCTTATGCTGTAGAGGCTCCCCATTTAAACAGCCTTCATATACTGAAGCTTGGGAATCTCTAGTCTAGCCAGAACCACCTTAACTGTTTCCAAGCTGAAGATATTAAGAAGATTTAAAGAAAGTTATAGTGCATTGGCCTTAATCTTGTCTAGTAAAAGGGCCAGGAAGATCTGAATTTTTCAGCGATGGTATGGCTGGAGATTTGGTTACTATGATTTATCAAGGGAAGCTTGAACTCAATATTTAACTCCCAAGCATAATAATTGAGATGAGAAAGTAGTGTAAGGAAAGGCTGAACCAACAAAGCAATTGCTCCTGCAGTTCTGCAGTGGTTGTCTGTCTCCTTATCCACATCTGGCAACAAAGGTATCCAGGAAATTTGATAGGGTTATGCTTTGCTCTGACCACTCATGAATTCAACAAAAATTAACTTCCACATCTTGATGAATGCCACACATGCAACATCAAGAAAATTCTCCTTCTAGAATTAACAATAAATTTCTCAGCACAAGCCTTTTCCAGGCATTAGAGTCACTAACAACACTCAGACCGATTAATTTTCCTTTTCAGAAAATTCATTACATTCTCAAAATTCCCAATTTGATATTTTATAATCAGAAAAATTACCATTTCAGATTGATGCAACTTTGTAGTAACAAAATTTTAATTAATCTAAGTGAATTAATTCTTAAATGATAAACATGGAAATTAATGTTTTGATTAATATGACAAGGTAACGCATAAGATGGAAAAATAGATTACCAAAATTTCTACCCTAAACGCACAGCTTACTGTATAAGGAAAACCTGAAAATCAGAGTCAGTAATTTATGCTGCAAAGTTCCAAAAATAAAGCCTCATTTTCAAAAATGCTTGACATTCCAGGTCTCACCTGATTCAAATTGTCGCTTTGAGTGTTCACTGCCTTTGAAAATCAAATCACAGTGACACATGCTAAACACCGAGCCCCAAATCTAAATGATTCAAAATTAAAAAGAACTTCTGAAACTCTAGTTGTAAGAGCCTTGATAAGAGATGAAAATAAAGATTTTAGCGCAGCACAAAAGAATTTCTGGGTCTCCTAACTACAAATGCTCAGCCATATCTACAAGACTATTCCTACCCCGCTAAGTCATGGTCTGCTTTAGTGTATGCTAATTTCTTTCAACTGAGTTGTTCCTTAAACCCATCTTTCCTGATTGTTTGTATCTTTCAAAGCAATTCAGCATGATTTAATCTTAAATGACACTCAGACAGTGACTTAATAATTAATATGCCAAGTAAAGCAGGTAAACTAAATCGCCTCTTAAATTAAGAAACCAGATCCTTTCTATTAGAGCATAAACATAATTTAAAACATTGGTCTTAATAACTCATGCTCTATTAAGGAAAGAGCAGGTGGCTTAGCGTTGCTAATGCTGAATTGATATTACAGAAAAATATGAGAATCTTAGGTTAGTGTATAATGTACTTCAGTTGCTTTCTAGCTGTACTGTCAGCATTTAAATCATGAAATTATATTCCAATTCATGAGCCGCACTCTTCTGAATTTTAAGATGCATATTACAATTATTTTTAGAAATTAAGGGATAATGTTTAGTCCCAGTGGATACTCTTTTTTTTATTTATTTTTAATTTATTATTAAAATAGCGTGTTTTTAAACATTAACTACCTAACTGCAGGAAGCAGGGCAAATATCTGCTCCCCGAGTCAGTAATCAAACATACTCTTTCTGTTGGCAGGTTGGGTGAAAACAGAGGCTGAGCTGGAGTCTGTGTCCACTGAAGTGCCCCATCATTAGAAGTTCAGGAAGCATCACTGCTGAGACTCCAGGCAAGCTTTGTTTAATTCTGTTTTGCAATGGTCATTAAGATTTTTTTTTAAATGTTGATCTTTTGTGCTGGCAGACTTGCCCCATAAAGCTCTTGTGCATCGTTTCCCAACTGCTCAGCATCCCGTCCAGGCAGAAACCCTGAGAAGTTTATCTCCTCCCTGCTCCACAGACCACAACTCAATCTTATTTTCTGCAGAGTAACCTTGTTGTGAGCCAGTAGCTTCCACTCTGTTACATTCACGGAGCTGAGAACAGAGACACCCTGTCTTTTGCTGGCCTGTGTGCCAGTTTTGCACTGGTTTTTGCACTGCGATGGTGAAAATGTAGTATTTACACACTGTAGGGCAAGGCTGAAAACAGATGCCTAAAAGACAGTACACAGAATCCACTGTCACATCTTAATGAACTATGAAAATAAATTTATCACAATGGCTATTTACTTATAGAAGTTTCCTGATTTCCTGGTGCATATTTTGAACTCTTGGCTATTCATTCACTTTCCCTCTAGTCAAACAAAACCTTTATTAAAATACTGGTAGTGTTTACATCTAGCTCTCTTTTTCACGTTGGGCATATATAAATGATGGATTTAGTTACACAACAACAGAGTGAAACTATTGGGGAGAATAAATGCCACAGGAGGAAAAATCTTTGTACTGAGAAGTGCAAAATAGGATTATTTTTCTATGTAACCCTAGTTTAAAATGCCTTATTGTAAGACCTGTAAGAATCCTGTAAAAACTGAACTCCAAACCTGGATGCAAACTCGCTCATCTTTCCCTTCAATAGGAATACCAGTTCAGACCAATCCCAAAGTTTACTTCTTTGGATTAAAAACAAAGGGAAAGCAAAAGTAAAAAAGTCTACAACTGGAGATGTCTCCAGCAGGAATTCTTATTTGATTAATTAAGGGTATGGTCCAGGGCTGTCTTCTGATTCATCATCCTCCATGCCAAGATGATGTAGTTTTACATACTGTAAGATTTTCATTAAACATCATCGCTGACACCAAGGGTTGACAGAAATTGTTAGGAATTTAACACTGGGAGGGAGACAGAGTTAGTGATCTCACAGATAATTTAACTTGAGACAAGTCCTTTGACGGGGAATACAGTTTTCAGAGGGGAGACCACAGAGAGCTCACCAGCACGCGTGAGATGTTGGTGTCAGGGGCAGGAGCTGCTCACACCTGCTAGACAAGCATTTGTGTCAGAGGGCATAATACAGACTTCAGATAAACCACTCACCTTTTATGTGACATTTGTTCTGAGGATCGCTTGGGTCAGGGAGGGATTTGGATATGTAGGCTCTGTTCTCAAAATTATCCACTTAGGTGCCTAAAAGAAGGGCATGAAACCTGCTGTCACCCAACGCCAATGGATGCTGAGGCTCTCACTTCAAAGCTGTTGTTGACTGGGAAACGTGGCAACAGAAGAGAATCAAACATGCAGTAAAATACTCTTCGGGGAGCTACAACGCCTCAACGCAGTCAGTGTTAAGTAATACACTCACATCAAATTGAAAAATAATATGACCAGTGCCGAAAGAGGCACGCACGTGAAGTTGTCACTTAAATAACGAGGTAGCGCTTCTCCAGCACGTGGCCCAGCGTTGGGTGCACTCTCCTGAGGGTGACAGGAAGGCTCCATGCAAAATGCCACTAGTAATGCCAAATCTGCCTGCCAGGATTTGAAAACCATTTATTAGGAAAGAATGAAAAAGGATATCCGAACATGGGAACGAGGGAAAGGAGCCTTTGGTCCTAATTTTGGTCTCATTCTTATCAGCTTAATTTAACAAATAACTTCCCATAACTTCATGCTGCTGCTGGAAAGCTGCTTTTGATGAGACCAGAAGCAAACCACCTCCCTGTACTTTCAAGCAGGGCTCACATCCAATACAGTCAGTTAAAAAGCTAATGAGGCAAGGATGTAGCAACAGCTCCTTTCACTGGCGTGATCAACCGCTTTACAAATGAACACGGTACTTCTTTAAGAGAGACCCAAGCATGCTAAAATGGTCGTTAAGTCAATCTCCAGCTACATTTCCCCCTTCAAAACACAAAGAGAGAGATGAATGATTTAAAGTTGCTGTGGAGCTGGCTGAGAGAAAGAGTCAGCCACCTGAAAAATGCTGGTTTTTGTGGAGAACAGCAGCTGCCACGGTGTAGCACCACTCTGTGGTCTGGGGTGGCTGTTTAATGATTGACAGCATGAATTCTGCTGCAATCCTTCAGAAAAAAACTTCTTCGGCAAGACAAAACACCTTGTATACATGCAGCGATAACCACACATTACAGAATGAAGCATAAATGGATTGTATGGCAAAAACCATCTGTTGTACCTGCAGTTTATATTTAATACTGTACAATAAAATATCTCAGAAGTCACATAAATCGTTGTGACATTCTAATCCAACTTCCATGATCTCTGTTCAGAAATCCCAGCAGCTGTCTTCCAAAGCGTCCTTCCCAAGAGTAACAAAATCTGACCCTATTAATGAGATCAAAGCTTAAAATGACTAGATACTAGTCAATGGTAATTATTGTTCTGTTACAGTTACCAAGATTCATCCCTTACACCCATAAAGCACTTCAAATTTTGTTAAACTATAAATGGTTTATTCTTCAACTATATGTGTCAATATGAATTGGGCTTATGTGATGCATAGATATATGTAGTGCATGGAACAGGAATTACAGTAGGAGCATAAAGTTTATATAAAACTTGAAATCTATTTTTCTCCTGATTTCACAGTAGTAATAAATTATTTTGTGCATTTCTCTTTATGAATTTACATTGTCTTTTTCACTGTTAGTAGCAGAGCAAGCCCCACTAAGCAATACAAACAGAGCAAAGCTCTGCCTTCTCTTCCCTGTGCCTGTAAGAATAGCTTGCAAAGGTCCCTAAGATACTAACTATAATTTGTTCCAGTTTTCAGAAAGTCCTGAATCTAAAGAAAGTTATACAAAACATAATCCACGCTTTTAAGACTGGCAAAGGCTATGTGGGGGTATTTAAAAGTCAGAGCAAGCTTGTATTCAATGAGTCCACACTAGAAACATCCCAGGGGGATCCCTGGAAGGACCATGGCAATGCAATGGACAGCTACACCACCGCTTTCCAAAGGGACCAGCTCTGCTGAGTAGCGTGGTGGCAAGCAAGGTTGTGCTCTTCCTTTTGGGAAATCTGTGCAGTGGTGTTTTTGTCACTTCTAAAAGTTTCTCTAGGGCCAAACCAGACTGCAGCACGCTCATCCAAAGCCCCTGGTGATTCACAGAGGGAAAATAGCTGTAGGGAACTTTAAATTTGTTTGTCAAGCAAGCTCACACCAGCCAGTCCTCAAGGTATAGAGAAAGCCATGAAAATGATGACATTCCTCACACTGCACAGGAACACAAGGCTCCCACCACCTGGCCTGGTAGGAATAGAATGGCTCTTTGTGACCATTGGTGATCATCACACCTCTGTGGCAAATACATTTATTACATGCAGAGCCTTTGACGTATGGCTTTTAAGCATGAACTTTGAGCAGGTGAAGAAAGACAAAGACAACTCATTATTATTTATCATGTGCCAGACGGCAGCAATGCCAGAATCAGGGTGGTTGTCCTAGGGACACACCAAGATCATCAGCAGTCAGCAAAAGACTAAGAGCATAGAAAACAAGTCCTTGGAAAAGGCATGAGGCCAGATTGTACAAGCAAGTTAGTACTGTTAGCATCCAAAGGACAACAATTTCTTACAGGTAAGGTACTAGTTCCATCCTTTTTCCTTCTGCCTTCAAAAATTATTCCTGATTTTCTAACGCTGGAGCTGGAACTGTCAGTACAGAAAGGAAATCTGCCTGATGCAGTGCTGGCCACCACCCTGCTCTGAGCAGAAGATTGGACAAGGTGACTCTGGGGTTCCTTCAGCCAATATTTTCATGATTTTTATGGTTGATACTCCTCATGCTTCCAGGAGCCAACAGGCTTTGAAATATGATAGCAATATGAGGAAACTTGACCACACTTCTCAGGAACAATCTTGCAGGTCACCAGGGATAGGCACTACAGTCATGGTTATTTGGGTCACAGGAAGAATAAGGCATAACCAACAGTTCACTGCTGTCCCTCTTTCGGGCTATCGGCTTCATACATAACAAAATGCTGCACATCTGATGGATGTCTGGTTCACATGGGCAGTACAAACACCTGCTTTTCCTGCTAGGCTAGGGAATGCGCCCTTCCAAATTTCATAAAGCCATCATACAGAAGAGAGGGAGGATTTGGTAGGTACTAGATGAAAACCTTATGCTCATAGCTAACCGATCTTTGCAAAGATTTTTGTCTCATTGTCAAAAAAAAGAAAAAAAAAAGAAAAAAGTGCATGTTTTTAGTACAAAGTTATAAGGTTGAAAAGAGGTAAAAAAATAGCCTGGTGAAAAAATACTATGCAACTAAGGGTTGCATCAAAACGCTCCAGTGCTGCTGAATACTTGAACTAAGCATTGAGCAGTTGCCTCCTATTTATACCATGTTGTAAAACCTGCAAAGTGGGTCATGAATGTGCCCCTATGACGCTGCTGCATTCGAAAGGTCTTTCCTCTTGCCCACGCCTAGTGTGACATGGGAGATTTGAACACTCAGTTCTTTATGCAATTCCCAGGTAAAAATTTAAAGTATAAACAAAGTTCCAGAAAATTGCACTGATCTCTTTTTGACATTTCATAATTTTCTCTTGGTAATGTGCTTAAGTTATAGCAATCCCCTGAAAGACATAAATATGATGGGTAAGGTGGAGGAGAGGAAACACTTAGCGCTAACTATATACTGGAGAGATAAGCGCCAGTCATGATCTGACCCGATATTAATTTCTGTATGAGAAGGGGTTTTCAGAAGAAATCAAATGCTAAATACTTGTATATAATTGTAAAAGTCATGGGCTATTAACTAATCACTATACTTCAACTAATGGCAGCATACAGTTGCTAGGTAACCCCTGATAAGATGTGTGCATTGGCTGCCTGGGAATTACTAGAGAAAAGTGATTCCCTTCGCCACTTCCACCACCAAAACCGTCTCTGAGTCAAACTGATTACATAGGAGTTCCTGTTTTGACTGATTTTATAGAAGATAAATGCTGACTACATTGTGTTTAGACAGTTGAAAACTGCACATTAGTTGACAAAACCTAAAAAAATGCAATCACTAAGGAGCATTTGTTGCTTTTTCAATGGGTTCATTTACCCTTGACATCATAACGCTGCATGCCGGAATCCTGAGTTCTCTGACTGATTTATTTTTATATACTGCATTATATTTCATAAGATGTGAAGAGTCAGATGACTGGAAGCTGACTCTGAAAATCAATGAGCAACAGATACATACTGGCATATATGAGCAGTGTTGCCCTTTTACATTTTTTTAATATTTTTTACTCTCTATTTCACACTATCACAGTTCGGTGTTTGATAGAAACCTGAAAATCAATTCTATTTGAGCATTTTTTTTCTTTATTTTGGTTCACTGAGTTAATATTAAATAAAAATGAATGCTAAGCCAATTCAGTATACAGTTTTGAGGAAATATACTGGCCTACTTGTTCTGAATAAAACAAAAACAAAAGCAAGATGAAAAACAAAACAGAGAAGAAAAAGACATCCCTAGTATGAAGAACTACATAGAATCTGCTGGCAGAAAATAATAGGTTTGATTGTTCTTACCCAACTGTATAGCATTTGTTGTAGTATACATGCTCTGCAAACTATTTTATCAAAAAGACTTGCTGTATCTCTAACAATGAGTCAATATTATTCCTTGCCCTGAGAAATCAGGTGGTCTGAAGCAAATTATTTAAAAGGAATTAAGATAAATTCAAAGCTATTTCACTTTGCTAAACTTATGATTTTTACAGTGCATGTGAGTTGTCTCCCTCTTCTGGCTGACTCAGAGAACCCAAGGGACCGCCAACTGCTCAAACATGGAGAGACTCCAGGTTTGGTGTGAGCACAGCCCAGTCAGCTTCTCTCATCTGGGTGAGCTTGTATGGAGACCGCAGCTTCTACCTGGAGGTAGACTGGACATTTTCTTCATGGTAAGCGCTCTGTCCTCTACCATGAGACTACCTATCATCCCCTAGGAAGGGGTGAACCAGCAACGAAAGAAAGAACAAAATTAAGAGATGACAACTTTATTATATTTTTCTTTTGAGCTAACTTTGATGTCAGGGGACGCACCAGGGGTTTCTACACAACCAGAAGAGAAATACAATTGTTTGCATACACTCCAAGTGGCATGACTATTTTTGTATCCCAATCACACATCTCCTCTGCTGGCATCAGCCAGGGCTCTTTCTATGGCATACATTGCTCACAGCTTGATGCAACAAACTGCCCGACAACTATATTGAGAAACAGCTTGTTTTGTTTTTCTAATTTGGAAAACAAAGGCACACTGCAAGCTGCGCTGACTGGGAAGTCATACATCTTTAACACAAAGTAAAAAGGAAAAGAAAAGAAGGAAATATCCTTTAGTTACAGCAGACACCTTCCTCTTTCCTTGCAAAGTGCCCTGTCAGCATGGCCATCCTCATGTGCCACTTTTCAACACCAGCCAAAAATTAATGAAATCTTTATTGTCCTCATGTTCAGAAGTTGTTATGAGGGAACTGCCTGTAAAGAGAGGGCTTCCAGGCCACCAGAAGAGACTCTTTCTCCAACAAAACTATGAAACTAATGTAGACTACAGACTATTCACTGCATAGGCCAGTGGGTCTCAAAGAGTTGCCTCAGAAGGTAAAGGAACCCCTGGGCCATCAAGATTCAGCCTGACTCAGAATAACATGGTCCAGCCTGATATGGGCTTCCATCTCCTCTCACACTCAGCTGCAGTCAAAGATGGCCACAAATGGTTGAAGATCACACTTGGGAATCCCTAGGACAGGTTTATCAGACCAATATGGAGTCCAATGAACACTATTTATACCACTCAGCCATGACTATACATTGTGATATCCCAAATTTACCTAGTTATTTATATGACAGAATCACCTTGACACCTCAGATCTAGCGCAAATCCAACATATTCAGTCTTAGCTTTTAAACTGAATCCCATTTAACTATGCAGCCCTAGTCTTTGGCTTTCCCTGTAATCAGTGTTGGGAAATAGAAGACAATTCCAATCATAGCTGGACTCTGCTGATTATAGAGCTCAGCTGACGACACTCTGTCACAGATGAATCAGTGAAGTGTCTGTACAAATAAGTTAGGGCTGGATGACGTTAGTTACCATAGACTTTTCTAATCAGTGGGCTCACATCTTGCTGGAGCAGGTAAGGATGCAGGGAAGTCTTGGAAACTGTGAGCTGGTCTTTCAAGGCTCTGGAAAAAGCCAGAGCCAGTCTTGTGAACTGGGAGCCTGGAAACTATGTGCCTGCAATTGTCTGCTCTTCCAGTGAAACAGAGCTGGTGTACAATTTCTGTAAATGAACAGGATTGCACCGAAGAAATGTCTTGCATATATCATTCACCTATGAAAAAAAAAATCAGGAAAATGACCCAGCAAACCTCTGAATATTTGCTAATGTATCGGTTATTTAGCATCAGGGAACCCAGGCTGGTGGTTCCCTGTACCTGCTACATCATGGTAATTAATAATAAAGGTATTAGCTACTGGGCATGCAGCAAGGAAGAAACCTTGCTCTGAAAACTTTAGTCTGAATGGGCTGGGTAGGAGTACTGAATTTATACCCTGCAAGTAAGTCATTTCACAACAGAGGAATTCTGTGATTCCCATCTCTCCTGAGCCAGAAAAGCCACAGCTGATAAAATTTTTCAGTCTGCTCTCCTGACTTGTGGTCTCATGACAGGTTTCTAAGACCATGTTTTAAACCAAGGGCAGGTGCCAATACAATATATGGTTGTGCTGCTGTATATAATAAAGGTGGCTGCCTTCTTCCATTTATTGGAGGTTATTTGCATTCCTAATCAGAGACAGAATTTGGCTGAGCAAATTTGGGAGTCCCCAGGATGAAGCAGAAATTTCTGCAGAAATTTAATTGCTTGAAATGTATCAAGTTGCCATATTTTGTTTATTTCCTGAGATTCAATTATGAAAAATGCCAGTCTACAACTCCAAATTGCATGACAACTGTTGAACTTACAGTCTCACAAGGATAATCACCCCAGAGCACAACAACACACACATTGCTCCACTACCATAAATTAATATAAGCTGCCAGTAATTGAAAAGGGCAGAATAAACTCCACACCTCCTTTATTCTCCGACTGGTATAATGAAGATGTCATTCTGTTGTCTCCTGGGTGGGATCTTTTGCCACCTCAGTTGTTACAGGTTTTTTTTTTAGGCACATTGGGTACAAATATGGTTTCACTTCACAAAATGCCTGTGCCCTCACCAGTCTGTTCTTCCTTGTCAAATCAGGATTTCACACATTGTTTTCTGCACATTCCCTAATCTTAGCAAAAGTTTCACTTCCCCAGCCCATTGCCACCGGCTATTAGTCTGGCACAAAACTCAAGCTCAAAATGAAAAAGATAAACCAGAGAAAAGACAGCAGACACAGCTACTATTGCTCTGCTTTGTCTTGTCGCAGCTAACAAAATACGTTTAATAACACCATTGTGTTCTTGCTGAGCCAGAGAGACAAGCAGGTGTATCTTGTCGTGCCCTATGAATATTACCTATTCCTGAAATATTCTATATCCACCCATTAGTGCTTCCGAAGTTCATTATGGCAACAGACAGAGGAACATTTTGTTGTCTAATGGATACAAAACAGCAATAACAACATGGCATTAGCCACAGTGGATATTACTGATCAACAAGGTCACAGACAACACCTGCATCTGCTCCAAGCTTTGACTGTTGAAACCAAAAGACCAAAGTCTTAAAATCACAATTCAAAATTTCACACATTAGTTAATTTTTTAATACTATGGCATCCTCATAAGATCTTAGTCATCTGACAGACTTTTAGCATTTTTGCTTACTTGGTATCAGCAAGGTAAAGAAATTGAGCTTGTTTAGAAAAGAGATGAAATTGTTTTGCATGAAAAGACAAATATGTTTTAAAATGTAATGAAATCCTGTCAATTTGTTTTAAAAAAAATTATTGGCAGATTCTGGCTTCTATGAGCGAAAAACTCTCTTCTCTGGTTTAGAAAAGAATGATTTTCCTTTTAGCATTCAAATTTGCATGCCAATATACTTTGCATGTAATTTACATACAACACTGCACCACAACCACATTGTCTCTTATTGTAAAACCTGAGATCATCTCCTAGCATTTCATAGCTAGGATTATTAAAATATTTTGTTAAGTCAAGTCTGAAGATAAGTTTTCATCCTTCTGGAACCACATACTCATGGGCAGGAAAGGTGAGCATACGGTTCAGGCACTGGATTTGACTTCAGGTCCAGCTCCAAATTTCTCACAGGCTTGTTTTAAAATCTGCACAATTTCACTTAGTGTATTTATAATTCATAGCCTTATTTGTAAAATAAGGAAAATGACAAATTTTATTCCCTTTCTTTTGTAATCTTGTCTTCTTGAGTGATTATCTGCAATCACTCAAAAGCACAGTTTTCCTTTCACTCTATGTGTGGGCAGGTACCCAGTGAGATCCCAGTCTTGTCTAGAAAGCATTACTGCAATGCCCCTGTTAATCAAAACTACTCAGCCTTTTTTCAATTAAATGATTTATGCAAAGAAATTTCAATTTTCTGGAGAAGATTTTTTTTTTCGTAGATCCATGCAAGTTTTAGGGAAACTTTGAACAGAGATTTTTTTTTTTTTTTCATTTCCAAAACATTATTTTTTGGCTAAAGATCAGGTGACAGGCAGCTTTACAACCATCTACAGTTAAGTCAGAGCACTCCTATGGGAAAACAAAATTCAAGCCTTCACCTGCTTGACTCAGAACACAGATTTTGGTATGAACCAGGAGCTATGCTGAACACCTACCTGTCCCAGGTTCTTATAAAATATCTCAAATATTAAAATATTAAAATGTAAAATGAAACAACTCCAGGAGGCTATTCCCCAGCGTAGCTGATGAAGTTCAGCAGTGCAGAAAATCAGGGTCTCCCTCTTTCTGCATGAGGACCTACACCTCCACTCTATTTTGGGTCTCTGCTACTGTGCTTCTACCATGAAAAACTAAGAAAAGACTTGATTTCATCCAAATGGGAAATCAGGAATGCTTCACAATTCGAAAAGCTCTGCATGACACAAAACCACATCCTGCTGAGCACTGCTAGGTGTATACATGGCACTTTTGTTGGATAAATCAGAGCACACATCCTGAAGCCACCTATGATACTTCGATGGTGTGAAGTAGCAGCTTCCTGAAAGGAGGTGACTGAAAATGGGACCGAAGACCGCAGCTGAGGGCCATGAAGTACCTGAAGTATCTTCCTTACCTGGGACAAGAACCCAAGGACATTACTTAATACAAAGTACCTTAAACAGCTAAAATAGGTTGCAGAGGTTAGTGGTGTGAGTACTCACACTGTATCGGATATATTGCTTACAAGTAGCACTGCATTGCTTATCTCCAGACTCTACCTTGAGATGTATTACAGATTAATTCTTCTCTATTCAATAGATCACCATCTCTCTACTTAAGAAAAACTCACATAATTTCAGTAGAAGCTGCTATAACTGATTTGATCTTTTTTTTTTCCTAAATATTCATCTATTGTAGCCAGTTACTTGTTATATATGAACAATTCCCAGTACTCTCCATGATGAAATAGTTATTATTTACACTAAAATTAACAGCAAAATATGTAAGAAGGTGAAGAGAATGAAGAAGAACTTGGCTCAAGTAGTGCTGCCTAACCTCAGCGCAGGCTGCTGCTGTTCTGCTGCAGAACATGATGAACTTCACAGAGCCAATTTTAGTGTCTTGGGAAAAGGCAAAGAGAGAAAAGGCCACTCTGGTCTGAGCACCGCTCTGGTTAAATGGGTAACAGTCAAGAGGGGCCATTAATACTCTCAGGTGTACATCTTGCTAGCGCAGGTAGCACTAGAAGAACGGGCAGCTCTTTCTTTTAGGAACAACTAATGGGATTTCCCAGAAAATATCTAACTACCTTACATTATCTGGCACCTGCATGCCAGACACCTGTATGCTGCTGAACACCCATCTGCTATATATGCTACACGCATTTCTTCTCTGTCTCTCCTTTTTTTTTTTTTTAAGCTTGGCAAAGGAGCTGATTAGGAAGATAAAGTCCCTGAAAAACATTTTGGACAAAGATGCCAGCACAGATTGTACAGTAAAAGATATCAGGTCTGCCAATACATGCACGCCACACTCTGCAGGCTGCTTATACTTGCCTCTCAATGATATATTGCACAAATTACTGGAATTCTGAAATAGTAGAAGCCATATCTCCTTTTTCCTATTTGGTACAGATTTGATAATGAAAAGATGCAACCTCCTCAACAAGCAATATTTGTATTCTAGCTGGTCTCTTTTCTTGGTCAGTAAGAATATCCGTTGTTTCAGAGCAGTCTCTGCTTATCTTTCCTTTCTCTGCTGCTACAGGTAATATAGCTGAATGCTCCTGATACCGCTTTTGTCCAGTTCCAAAGCTAAAAAAGATACTTTTGTACGACAGTTTCTCCAGGAATTAATCAAACTCATTGATGGCATTTTGAATTTTCAAGGGACTGAGTCACCCATTGCTTGAGTGCGCACAGCAATCAGTGGATCAGTAGATGAAACTGTCTGGTGTCCAGTAGCATTCGCAACTCTGCTAGGTAGATCCCAGAAAACACAACACGCTCCCATGAAAGTAAATGCTCGTATAGATACATGTGATTATTTGCAAGATCAGTACCTTCATGATACATTTCATTAGAAAAAAAGTCTTAAAACCCTGAGAAGTACAAGGATGGACAAGAGATTATGTACATCTAGTGAGTTCAACAATAATAATACAACCAAAAAGAAAAAAAAGTATGTTAAGGCAAGCACTTCTTTTTGGAGGCAATGCTAGAGGACTAGATTTTTGTACTACTGTAGACAAAAACAGTATAAAGACTGTTTTAACAGACAAGTATAATAATTGAACATATTAACTGATATAGAAAACATACTACTCTGTTTGGATAAACGATGAATTTTATTCTTATGATATAATTTTTCTTGTAAAGAACCTATTTTGTTCTCCAGTTGGTAGCTGCCTGGCTCTTCCATTCAGTGCACAGCACACAAAATAGAAGTTAGCTCTTCAGGTTGTGCATATGCGCGCACAGATACACAGATACACACACAAACCCTAAAGCAACATACTGCACTTATCTTCTTCCCATTTTTAGATCATACATATTTCATTAAGCTTCATGCAGAGTGTCTTCTGATTTATGGTAATTGTCAACAAAAGCAAAAAATGCCGACAATTTTAACCCTGCAGTACTGAGGATTTAACTGGGATAAAATTAAAATGTTTAGGGGAAAAAAAACCCCACAGCACCCTAAGCCACTGGGAGCTTGACCCTTGAGATGTTGTCAATTTTTTATTTTATTTTATTGTGTTTGTTGTCAGTAGAAGCAGATGCCAGCAGCAACATCTGATGTACCGGACACCTCCAGTGTTATCCCAGCATGCTCATGGCCTGGAGGACTTGGAGTGAGACTAATTTCCATATCAAACCCAATTTAGATGAAACATCTTGGTTTAAAAAAAAAAAAAAAAGCCAGAGCATCAATAGCCCCTTGATTAGATTTTCATCTCCTGAGCAGACAAATATGAATATTTATTACCATGAATGCAGATTTCCCTCTTTCCATTGCTCTGATCTTGAATATTACCCACTGCTAATTTTTATGAAAATTTGGGCAACATAATGTTTTCACATAAACTGACAGTTCTTGAGATAATCCCGTTATTGTTTGGTGGGAAATGACAGTTTCCGCTTATTCATGTGTTAACGAGGGATTAAGTATTGTTTTTCATCACCATAATCTAAGATGGACTGGAAATTAAAATTCGAACATTGTGCATTAGCAGAGCTTTGAGGACCAGAATTTGTTTGCATTCACTTGGTAAAGATCTGTAAATTAACAGTTTAACAATCAATTGAAATCCATATCATAAAAACAGCCATCATGTTTGCAAAATGAAGTCATTGCTCTACCTGCTAAAGGTAAAGAGCCAGAGAGATAAACAGTTTGCAAAATGACATCCCTTTGTGAGAGCAAAGTGCACAGCGAACTGTCGGCAGCCGCGATGGTCCTTGGGCATTAATGGACTAGGTCATTTTCCCATGGCACAGAATCATGTCCCTTTTCCTTGTCACAGGTTCCGATACCCACACGCTTGATTTGCTCAGATGACATTGGAACATCACTCTATGACGGATCTATCGGCAGCACTAAAAGCAGTCACACCGACCCAGGAGCTGTTTTTGTGCATGCCAAAGTGCTGTGCTCACGCTCTATCCAGGCCTTGGCGTGCAGTACATAGACACATATAATTCTTCACTGAAATGGGTATTTTGCTGGAGCAGTATCAGTTATCTCCTCAATGTTTGTGCCTAATGCCCAGCAATGTGAATCAGAGATACCTGCATGTACCGAAGTGAAAACAGAGACCTATCGGTGACATTCTGCAGTTCACGAGCCATTACGTTGCTGTTTCTACAGAAGCTTTGAGTTACAAATTCAGTTAAGTAGGTTCGCAATTCTATTAGAAAAACCACAACATTTTCCTTTGATACCAGTCAAAGTGCGAACAAAACTACAACTATCCTTAGTCAAAGCAACTCAAACATCTGCCTAACTACATCCTAAAACTGTCTCATCAAGATAAATCTTGACAATTCATGGAAAAAAGAAACAAAACTGACCTTCAACAAAACTAATTTAATAGGAATCCTCACGCTTAAATTTAGAATCTTGTTAAAGATACTCTGACTAAAATATGATTTTATATGTATAGCACATAAAGCCTTGCATTGTGAAGGATGGTGGAGTGATGGACATGCAGCAGCGGCGTTGCCAGTAAGGCTGTAAACTTGGTGATGTACCGATGCAAAACTCGGCTGGGAGGATGAATGCGAATGTGGTACCAAACCTTCAGCCTTCCCAGAAAGCAGATCAGATCTTAAGGCTTAAAGCCTTAGTACTAAAAACCTACAATCAATGGCACAGCAACTCTTGTAACTAGAAAGGGGAAAAAAAAAAAAAAAAAGTCACAACCCGCAGATGAAGCTTTAATTCTAAGGAAAACACATGCCTTTACACCTGTGCTCCAAAGCAGCCCGTGCTGAAGCCCCCTGCTACGAATGGTTGTGCTTAGACTTAGGAGCAAAACAGGCTAGAAGAGTACTAGTGGGCACGGGGTACAAGGTGAGTGACCACGCCAGCATTTTAACACTACAGACGAATGTGGAACCATGACAGGCACTGTGCCCTGTTCTTGTTTATTTTACTAATGTTGACGTAGCTACAAGGCCCCGGATGCCCAGGACTCATACAGAAAGGTTGGATGTCTCACAGCTTGGATCTGAGCCCAAGACACTCATTCTCCTGTGCTTACAGAACAAGAGGTGAGGTCCTGGCGAGTGGCTTTCCATGTCCACCTGGAAGGGAACATTTGCTGCCCAGGGGCTGCCAGAGAGAAGGCAGAGTGACCAGGATCTGCCACCTCTTCCTCTCCTCAAAGAGTTAAATCTGTGTTTGAGATTGCTTGAAATCCACGTGTTCCCGCCAGGATCAGGATCTTGCCTCTGGGAGTGGAGGAATTTCCCTTCTTGGAATTTCTGACCAGCTCTATCACTCAAACTTCAGACAGTTAAACAGATATTAATCTTAATCCACAGGTTCCCCAGCCAAACCATTACCCCACTGAAGATTTTGTTTTCCTTCGAGTCATAATGAACTGGCTGCTGGTAGAGGGAGGATGCAAAATTTCATGAATCAGTAAGATATCTAGTACAAACAATCGCATTCTCCTATGTAAAGATCATACATATCTTCTTTATGAATATATCAAACGCAGGCTGCCAAATCATAGGGTAGATAATAACACTGATTTTTAAGCAGAATTACCCTACAGTTTGCTTTATGTAGTTGGTGCTAGTATCTACATCTCTTTTCTCTACAGATCTCTAATGGTTTGTAAGGGAAACTGCTTTAAAAACAATGTCATGACACGGCCTAAAACCAAAACAAATCCTTAAAACAAACATATGCTACTTTTTTTAACGGAACAATGTTAAAAAAGACAAAAAGGAACAACACTGGTAGGATGCATAAGTTCCTGAAGCCACAAGGCAAACCGTATCTTGTTTCATTTTACATGATACTGAATAAAAATTGAATTGCTGGAGTTGCCATGGCAACTGCCACATCACTTGGCACTTCTGCTCCTTTAAATCACACAGTGCTACTGTAAAGGAATTCATGAACCAACATGACACTTGAATACTTGGGCTTTTTATACTGTTTCAGGAGGAAAACATAAATCAATACACACTGATAGTTGTCTCTGAAAATCAGATTTGTTGTATTTTTCTTAACATTATAATCTCCTCATTTCTGTACCATGTTCTTTAAAAACTTGTAAAGAAGGTGGAGGGCGTTGTCACAATCAGAGCACAAGAAAAGAAATTACTACTGACACCTGATTTCCAAACTGAAGCTGTGACCTGTCATTCAGATGTCAAAATACCTCTGCTATGCAATATTCAAATCAAATACAGGGAATAAACATTGGAACTTTGCCCCTCCACAACCAGAGATGGTGTGATATGTGACAAAAGACAGTCTCAGTAGCATCCAGGCATCTCTTTAAACTTATCAGTAGCTTAAAAGGGAAGTCTAACGATATACTTAAAGCTAATCATATTCTAAATGTTTGCAGAGTTGGGGCCATGATTTATATTGTTTTAGTATGTTCTGTACATAACAGGTAGTCACAGAAGGTATATGACAAAATAAAGTGGTAAAATAATATACATATTCATGCTGCATATTTTTTGTTTTTATTTTGCCGTTTATTAACACTCAGTGCAATTTATATGAAAAGCAGCCCTCTAGTGGGCTATGTACCATAATGAATAGTTAATAAATAGTATTAACATTATCTCTAAATATTAGCTAAAATGCATCTTGCAAAAACATACAAGATCTTAAATAAATGAGCCATAGAGCTCCATCATTCTCTTTGGAGAAATTTAATGTTCTGTTTAGCTTTACTCCTTAAAGCTCTTGAAACATTACTTCTAAATACCACTGTATGACTAACTTCTGATTAGCATCACTTTACTATACATGTATACTCACAAAACTGTAATAGCGAGATATTACTCACTGTCAGTAAAACTCCATAAAAGCAGTATATTACTACTAGCATTCCATGTAAAATATAATCTAGGAGTTTTTAAGGGTTGCATGGCTTTAGAATCTATAATTTGTGTGTGTGATAAAGTAAATCTTCCTCATTGTGCATTCACCAAGAATATTTCTAGGACTGTACTCCTTAAAGATTTCCATTTAATGATTACTTTTCTTATTTGTATATATAGCCTTAAAGTTACATGCCTTAAAGCAAAGAGCTCATCTGTGACCTGACGCCTGCCTTGCCCATAGGAATGTATTTCTCCAAAACACTGTCCTCCTGGAAATCTCTGGTCAACTGCTAATCAACACAGCCACAGTGACCAGCAAAAGCCAACAGCAAGAGCCATCTCCAGGATCTCCAATCCCAGCTCTAACGCAACAAGAAAACTTAAATTTGTTGATCTCCGAGACACGGGTTTTGTAGGAAAAGATGCTGAAAGCAGGCTCATGGAAAAAGCCCTCCCAGGGGTGACCCTGGTCTAGGAATGCTTACATCGTAATGCAGACCTGTATTCCCTCATAGGAAACTGTGCTTGGCTTCCGCCTAATTAGTCCTGGTTAGAGGAGGGTGGGTTCCAACAAAAGTTGAAAAACATACCTGTGACTTGGGCTAAAACTTGAGTATTTATGCATGCATGGCTCCTGTCCTACACCACGGTCAGTATCAGAGCTACCTTATCTAAGTGATCTTGAGTGCAGCATCCCTTCCTATCCCCGTCTACCTCTGGGCACAATACCTGCTCCAGATCAGCAGCCTTCACTCATTGCCAAGATGTCACTACAAGAAAGGCAGCTGGAGTAGATCCCAGGCTAATTTGGTCTTTACAAGCCAAAAGCCAACCTTTGGCATTCTACCTTGTAGTCGGAGAAGATCAGAAAAAAGCTGATGCCTTATTCTTCAGCAATTGCAAATGATCTGTTAAGTTCTGCACTCACTCAAATTCCTTACGGATTTCCAAGATTATTCTGGGTAAAATCTGGATGCACAGACATTAATGACAAAATTTGGCAATATTAAGGAAGATAAGTTAGAAATCTGACTCTGCCTCCAAGAGGCTTGCACATCACTGGGAAGTCTGTCTTTGTCATGTCCTCTAGCTTCACTAGATTTTTAAATGCAGATTTCTTTACTGTAGTAACATCACTTTATGCAACATCAACATAATTCTACACCTATCAAAATATCTATAAATGAGAATATCCTGAAACATGTCAAAATACCACCACTCTATTTTAGAACATCTAGAGGTACGGCAAAGTGATCATTTCACATCTATTTTGAGTTATTTCCATTTGATTTAGAAAACTATTCTAATTCTTATGTCTGCCATATGAGAACCGTGATGCAAATCCTACAAACAAAGTTACAATCCCAGTGCTGAGTGTACTTTGTGCAGCCCTACTGAGAAATTGAAAGAGTTAATTTAAACTAATGTATTCTGGAGTGGGTGCTGTTTTACCAGTTCAAGACAGAACCAGTGCCATTACCTTGGTTTGTTTCAGGCCTTGATTCGCGTAATATATTATTCAAGTCACAGACTCTTAGCCTCCAAAACCTGATCTGAATCCTTACACTTCCTTGAACCACTGGAAAGCCTGACCTGTTATTCTGAAATTGTTGTTGGAAACAAATTTCAGCCAAAAGCTGGATAAACAGTTATTTTTCCATGCTGTAGTAACTGCATTTGAACCATTAGTTGAAATTTTCTTAAATTGGATCTAGACTTGAACCAGACCAGGAATTGAACTGAAAATACTGCACTTTTATAATAATTCAAAAGTGCTTATGTGAAGAGAAAGAAGTGATTGATTTCCTAAAGGAGGTGGAATGAATTCCCGGTTACTCAGTGACCTCTGTGTGGGGCTGTGGTTCATGGTGCCTGTTGAGCTCCCTTGGGCTGGAGAACAGCTCCTGGGTACAAGTCCAGTCGGACTAACACTTATGTGGGACGGGAGCTCCCGATTCCACTAAATCCTGAACTCAGCAGCAGTTGGGGAATCTGTGCTGCTGCTAAGGAGGCTTTCCCTCCATGTGAGACCAAATGTTGGCCCCAGGATCCCAGAGGGGTGCTCTGTCACGCAGAGCAACAAGTTCAACTCTTATTTCTGCAAAATGCAATGGTCCACATCAAGTTGGGAGACAGGAGAATGGAGTTGCGAGTTCTGCTTAAATGCTCTTTAGCTCTTCAGGTTTTTTACCAGTACCATGCCTCTTATGGTATCATGCAAATATACACATCGATAACACACCACTTGCATTCATACTGTCATGCACACTCATCTATAGGAGGTTCTTGAACTTCTGAAGATGACCTTAGGACTTCAGAGGTTTATTTCATGTGTGGGGGATGAAAAGAAAACACCTTAAAGACAACAGCAACTTCATTGTAACTGAATAACCAAGGTGGTGGGAAAAGCTCATGATGAACTTGTGTGGCGCCAAACATCATGCGTGACGACGACTCAAACAAATCTGGAAGGGTTACCTTATAGGAGTTTTAGAGTTGTTACAGGTGCTGGAAAACTCCAAATAAAAAATAAACATCTTAGGAAATGTAATTCCAGAGGTAGTCAGTACTACAGCAACGCACACATCCTCAGGATTTCAACGTCAGCACTGGTTTTCCCTACAGCAGAGTTGTTCCTGGTTTTCTAGTACGACACCCTTCTTACAAACAAGATAGGCGCCAAAATAATTAGTACTTTAAGAGCGACACATAGCATATCAAATTGCAGTCCTACTCTGGATCCTTGGACCATTGAATATTCTGCTGCCAAATGTGGGATGTTGAGGTAGATGTGCTGCGAAAGTACCAGTAAGGGTCTGTTGTTCCACAATGACCTGAAAGAAACTCTGCTTACCCACAGTCCAGACAATTCTTTGCATTGTATCATCCAAACCTTCCCATGAAACATACAGAACTTTTAAGTTAACATCCTGCTCATCCACATGAGCAGCTTCTGACGTTGCAGTTTAGGAACTCATTAGGAACCCCGCTAAAGCAGAGCCTACCCTGCGTTGAGACAATGCAGCTAACTTCAGCTCTATCCAAAAAACTCACTGAAGCTGTGGAAATCTTTTACATGAGATAAAGATGATGAACTGTAACGTAGCTGTGCTAAACTCCAGACCTGTGTTGTTAATGACTACATAGCGCATGTTTATGCAGTGACATAAAAGCAATTCATCAGCCCTCCCTGGACTTGACTGAACGGCTCAGTAAGCTTGGTGTGAATTTTATAATCTGTTGTTGGTTTTGAAATGCTTTTCTTGAGACAGAGAGAGAAAGTGAGAGATTGAGGAGCTCTGAGAAACATTTCTCTTCTTCACAGAGAAAGAGACAAGTTTCCTTCTACCGCACCCAAGGCCTGGGTAGTCACCGGTGTCTACACATTTCTTACTGAGGCACAAATCCTGTTACCATAGATCAACACCTAAAACAGATTCCACTGTCCAGAGTGACACATGAATTATTGCTGAGCTTAGAACAGCTCCTGCAGTTGTTTATACAGCTGCTCCATTTGCTGCTAGTATCTCAGCTATATTTCTCTTGAGCCATTTCAGATATGAAACTTGCCATGCAAGATCAATCCTTTTTCTTTTACAGTCCTGCAAATGAAGATTATATATCCATTAACTTTGACGTGAATCTGACCTACTGTCCAAACAAAAAGGCCATCTCTCATTCTGAAACTAAAGAGTTTTTTCTAAGTAGTTGTGATTTGAGCATCTTGACTTTGATTTACAGTTACCATTACCGATAATTCCATTCCTACAGCGTGAAGATAAAGAAATCCTTATGCAACAAAATGCTCCTTCATTATGTTAAAATATGTACTTTCTATTATTTTAACACTGTTGAACAACAGGGTGAATCAAAACCAAACTGCTAAACTGGATTAATATAGTTAGATTTAACCTGAAATAGCCTGAATCTGATACCCTATCAACAAAGAAACAGCTTGCTTACAGCACTCCATTATTTTTCATGTAGGTGAGACTGCAGAATTGTATTCATTATGTACACAATCATATCTGATAAGACAGAAAGGGAATGTATGCAGCTGAGAGAATTTACATCCAACAAAACATATAAGCAGCTGAATAAACGTTCTTCCATCACCTGAATGTTACAAACCACTTGGTTCTTTTGCTGCTGATCACCATATCCCACATGTAACCTGGAATATATTTAGGCTGAAATGTCTGCTTCCCTTTAATTAATTTTTACTTTTTGCCTTCTAAAAATACATATTTGGCAGACTCTAAAGCACAACCTTCTGTCAAAGTCTTTATTAATCCAAGTAGTATCACCAGGTTTTTTTAAAAATCTATAATAACCTAAATATATGGGAGGTGAGCTCTGCAGTGACTTTTACTAAACTAAGCACAAGAACCAGACTGGTCTTAAAAAAATCTAGGAAGTCCTTGAGGCTGTGTCTCCAGTACGTCCTTTGACTACCATGGTTACAACAACCTTATTACTGCAATGTGGATTAATGATGCATTTAGCAGGTGACAACTTCTTACGTTTCAAATATCCAAAAGTGCTTTCTTTCCCCATTGACCACATATAAAATAACAATTCATTTAACAGTAAGCATCTGAAGTGAAGTGGACCTTCATTTTCCAGCTGACTTTGAAGCCAGCTGTAAACGGTTCAATGACTGGAACTGGACAAAATACATGTAGGTATTTCATTAGCATGAGGGGTCCTGTTTGGTAAAATCTTACTGAATGTGGCTCCTATAGTCTGTGCTGCAGTCCTGGTTCTCCTGTTATTTAGCAGAAACCAGGGCTTGTGATCACACAGACACAAACTTCACTCTGGCTGGAAGTCAGGACACGGCCCGAGGTGCGCAGCCATGCTCCAGGATACACTTCCCAGCTCCTGAGGTTGTGCACCCTTGAGAACCAAAACTAGTTAAATCAGCTCCAGTTAAGGAGAGATGCTGGCTTTCATTTGCTGATGATTTCACCTCTTTTTGTTTCCAAGTTCTAATTCTTACAGCTTTGACCCTGCGCATCTCAGCTGGTCTTTGTGCCAGTACCTTTTCAGGACCAAGTCTTTCAACGATGTGAATAAAGTTACACAAAGAACCTCAGAAATCCCACCAACTTAAGTTCTTATGCATGAACAGATAAAAACTAGAAATATAGAAAATGAAAAACAGTAAGAAAAGGGAAAAAAAGTAAATTCCTTCAGTATGTCAAGTTAGTAATTCATTATTCTTAATACTGAGAATAATGTAATCACAAGAAAAAGGCGTTTGTCTAGCCCTGTGAGCATTCACCACTAGCAAAATTACTTAAATGAAAAGGAAAAAAAGATAAATGTAAACACAAAATTAGCACGAGAATTAGCAATCAACTGTAGTTCATACAAAGTTCTTAACAGATCGCATCATCTTTATTAATAAATGATGAACTGCTTAGTGGAGTTTTTGCTTAGTGATATCACCATAATAACAGACACATGTTTTATTTATGTTTCAAGTTACATCCAAAATAAGCAAGTCATTCACTGTCAGATTCTCTGTAACATCTGAAGACTCTTTACCCCAAATTTAAACTTTCATTGATCTAGATGAGATAGGACTCCATCGAAACCAAGGGGAATAATACGACGACTTCAGTTGTCGTGCTCATCTTTGGGGATTTTGTTTCTGTGATACAACAAAGCAAAAAACTGCGTTTCTTAAAGCCGGCTGCACTTTTCTCATAAGGATGGTATTTTTTTCTCTGTGGGATACAGTGTTATTTGTGCAGCAGATTGTATTTTGACAGATGCAACTGTATCATAAAAAGGCCCTTAGCACTATCAGACTGGTAGCTCACAAACATTCATGAGCTCCAGGATTTCTTAAAAACAGCCAAGAATTAAAATGTTTTTGAGAGTGTAAGATGCCCCCAAGCCACTTACCTCCCCCACACCAGTCTGCAGAATTTTCAGTCCAGTTGTTTTCTCAAGCTTCTCTTTGTTTATGGCTGTAAGGAAAATTAAGATTGAAAGAGTTACAGAAAAGCTGGAATACGCGTGATTTTGCAGCATTCACAATATAACCAACCTTCTTTCCCCCATCAATAAATTCATGACAGTTCCGACCGATGCCATCTATGAAATATCTTTCCCTGATAGCAACTCTGCTAGTTGGTTTTTTGAATGCGTAGGTTTGCCATTAATTATTCATTATTATGTGAAAAAGAAAGCCAAACTAATTCTAGTTCCCTTGTATACACAGTATCACACACATTTAACACATATACACAGTATGCTTGGAAAATTCTCTTTGGTGGAAACTTCCCACTGTCTCCTTGTAGTGAAGAGCAGGACGATGCCTACGTAGGACATTTCACAACAAATACAGATGACTCCTACCTAGCTGGTAAGATAAATAGTTTATTTCACAACATGGGGATGCAATGCACNAAAAAAAAAAAAAAAGAGGTAATCCAACATAAAACAGCTAAACACAAAAGACGTAGTAATCACTAGGACTACATCTATACTTGCAACCCAAACATGCCCAGGGCATAAACTTGAGCACTGTCTTACCATTGCCCATACTTTTAAATCACTGTCTTCACATGATTTTGGCCTTTGCCCACTAGTATTCTCACTAACCAACAGCCTAACCACAGTTCTGGGGACAGCACAAGGATCAGATTATTCCCAGCTGGGAGTATGGGTAAGGTCATCCCGTCTCCGATGGGAAATCTCTAACCTTCTAGATTTAAACTGTGTCAGTTTGCCAAAAACCCAGGCACCTGGCTTGATTTATTTATGAGTAGAAATTAAGTCTTGCAGCCTTGTTAGACTCTCCTCCCTTCAGCCATCTAGTCATTGACTATGTAATCCAAGTGAGTCATCTAGATTCCCTCTGCAGTCAACAGAAAGGGGTGGACATCTAATACGATGAGTCATCCCACATATTTTACACACATCTGCAGACACCTATCTCTTTCCTTTGATTACGGACACAATTTGGAGAGACTCAGCTTCTCAGTTTAAGTTGGCTAAAGGACACATTCCTAACAGAAAGGACAAGAAGTGTACTAGAATATATTGTACTCTAAATTTACATTAAAATACTGAAAGGAATATATTTTCTTTTCATTTGTGAAAAATACTCTTTTAACTGTTGCCATTCAAAAAATATTCAAAGCTGTTCAGATTGCAGCAGAAAATTCTCAGAAGCAATATTATTGTGAACTGATGCTTTATTTAGTTTGTCCAAAGTGCAACACAAATGCACTTTTATTTCAGAGGCGAGTCGTATCATCAGGACTCAACCTCACCTCAACACCCAAAATGTGGAAAGATTTTGGTAAGAATTTGTATGTGCAAAGACTCCATAATTGAAACCTCAAGCTATTCTAATACAGAGAAACTGTTCTGACTGCCTTCAGATGAACATTGCCCATGATTTAAAAGGAGAAGAAAGCTCTGTCCACCTTTTAGAGCCACACAGCTTTATTTTTGCTTCTTTTTAATATGCTACTGATTAAGCAGATAGGAACATGGAGTCCCAAACTAAGAAAGCTTAAATGCATGTTTTGCTGGCCGACAGCCTAAAAACTGCATACAGTACTCACATACTTAATACTTATGCCATGCTTTACATATTCACAAACATATTTATTCCTCCCAGAGTCATGGAGACCACATGAGAAGGAGAGTTTCCTGGATCATGCGATTTAACACTACGTTTTCACCGTGTTGTACATGTCGTGCAGTATGAACTTCCAAAAAATAAGTAAATCTTTGCCAACAAGCTTAATTTTCAGCCTTGAGATGAGCTCTGGAAGATGTTGCTTCACTGACGGCTGATGACCTGCCATGTGACGTGACAACATTCTCCCTTTCAGATGTGTCATTTTCTTGCAAAGGTCTGCCATGCTACCACAATGACCCCCCCTCCCACCCAGCACATACATTAAGGGCAGATTTCTACCAAATGCAAAAATTTAGAATTATAAAAACAGAAAGCTCCACAGCCTGTTTCAAAGAAACTGAATGGTCCAACAAATTACTCTTTGGTAGCTTAGGATAAAGAAAACTGCACAGCAGAGTGGCTGCAAAATAAATGGGTATAAGTAAACAACAAGGCTTAAATCCCAATGCATAATTTCCTACCACATGAACAGTTAATAGAAAATATTGGGTCTGCTGAATCGCTGAATTTTGTAATTAGTATTACATATTTGACCTCCTTTTTATAGGTCTTCTGAAGACTTTAATTATTGAAGCTTTGATATTAAAAAAAAAAAGTTTACTTAACACCCCCTCTTTTCCCCTTGGTATTGGCTAAAACACAAAGGACAGCTCTGACAGCATGCTAATCTAAACCCTGCCAAAATTAGAAAGTATGAAGGCACAACGTGCTATTGATTAAATCATAACCTGAAAATGGTCAAGCTCTGGCACTGTCAGATTGCAGAGAGAGACACAGCAGACAGTCTCTGGCATGTTCACTCCAGGCGTGTACAGGAGCATATTTTAGCTAACCTTGAACTCCACAAGCAGTTCAGGAAGGTCAAGAAATTCTGTCAAAACTAGTGCTGCTGAAGCTGAAGCATCAACTACATATCAAGCAGCTACTTCAAGCTGCTGAACAGTGAATGTAACTACTTGACTTTTTCTATGCACAACAATAATTGAGAATTTAAGACAATAAAACATGACTGATAGCCTGTAGATAGATGAGGAAGAAGTGGTGGGAAAATAAATCCAGATATTAAGAACAAGCTACTAATCCTTTGAAAATTGTCCTACATTTTTTAAAGTATTTTAGTGTATTACCTGGTAGCTTTTATTCCAATACAAATACACAGCAGATGATGTTTCTGTTGCAAATTTTATGAACTGGAAATGATAAATCTCGGTATCATGGTATATTGCACATTTCATCAAAGTTGAGTTTTTATGGCCATGGTTTAAAGTCCTGAAATACTAGTGGAGAACTGACAAACTCATGAGCAAAGAGGCATAATAAAAACAGCTATTCAAAAAAAAAAAAAAANAAAAAAAAAAAAAAAAAAAAAAAAGAAAAAACCCCCAACCTTACCCAGTTAGCAACATATAAATCCCTTTTTTAATCTTCCACTGAAACAAAAAGGGCTTCCAAACACACAAAAAAGGAGGCCTTTAAATTAAATTCACTAGATGAAGGATATGCAAATTACCTGAAAAAGCGGAGCCCTATAATGTTCTCAAAATTCTGCAATAGCCTATTTAATTAGTATTTTAATTTATCAGAATAATTCTTTGCTCTTGACAATTTATGCAGTATTCCATATAATTAAGCACGTAGCTACAGTGGAATAATTTTGCCTACTCTCTGTATACCAGTTATTTTAACCTGAAAGAATCTGTGGAAGTCTCTTCTGTGATCTAAATTACAATGGGGACAACTTAATGGCTTTGCTCTATCAGAGAGCACGGTGAGGGTGTTACTGGATGTTTAAGGGTAGGGATTGTCACTGTTCGTAGTCTTCAGTAGCCTGAGGGAGGTCTGATGTGTTTTCTGAGGGCCAGCATTTATTTCCTTCAGCGAAGTTATCCGTCACCGGCAGAGTCAGAAATCTGAGTGTCTAGTTTTGTAGTTGGTAGGTTTAACCTCAGAGCCCATCGGTTATTACGAGAAGCAAGTTACACAGGGCTTCCAGCAGACCTCCAGTTTCATTACAGCACTTCTGGAAGAAGGAAGCTCTGAGAAATGAGTGGTTTACAAAGGTTGCAATAAAGCAGGTTGCCAAGCACAACTGCACCCTCCGGCTTACTCGTGGGAGCGCGCACAGGCACACGCGAGACGAGGGAAGGGTTTCTGCAGGAGATTTCCTCAGCCCGTCTCCTGCGCTGCCGCAGGATTTACCTGCTCCAGAGAAGGAAACATCCTTAAATATGAAAAGTATTTGCGGGAAGACGGTGTCACTCCCAAGGAAACCTTATTTTTCTGCTGTGAATCTGACTTTGAGGTTGTGCTGTATTTAATTAAATGTAGAAAAAAAGAGTACTTACAGACATATGATTCCCCTGACCTCTATTACATGCCCATTTTAGAACGAGCCAATTCATGCCCTAGACTCACTAACTATATTGACTGGACCTTCAGTCAATAAAATGATGGAGGGTAATTAATTCAGATTTACTGTAGGCTGCCAGATGAATTCTACAACAACTGTCTTCTTCCCATTAGCTTGTTGCAAAGCTCCTTTCATAGAGCCACATCGGCAAGAATTTAATTTATTTTCCCCTCTTTGAGGAAAGGAAAGGGAAAAGGAGGAAGGGAAATCCAGAGAGATGGTAAGCATTTATTACAGCTTTTAACTTTTTAACAAGTTTCCCAAATCTAAGACAAGCAGATGTTGCATTTATTTACACCAAGTTAGTCTTCGCTTTCTTCTCCCCACAAAGAACCCCCCGATTACAAGGAAAGCCTCTTCATAGGGTGCACCAGAAAGACTGTCTTTATGTTCAGCATACCCACGAGCTGTGCCACACAAATACATAGCAGGTACTAAACCCTTTGTCCCTTGCAATTTGATGAAAACGAATTCCCATAGTATTTGGTCTCTCTCCCTGTTGAGAAGAGCATGGCCCCAGAGTAAATCTGCCTTTGCACAGTCAGTGCACCTCCTGAAACTGCTGAGGCGCTCACACCACTAAATGAGAACGGGACAGAGGAAAACCACACTGTTGGTTCAGCGCTCCCTGAGCCTTCTCCCTACGGAACAACCCAATGTTACAGAGGTTTTTCCCACCTCATTCACCTTCCTCTGTTGGAATTAATTAAAAAGTACTTTAATGAACTTTGAATTAGATACTTAGGTATGACCATGTTCAAAAGAATATGAACATGGAACATGAGTAAACTCTCCCTGATGTTGGCATATGTCTACAGGATGGTGTGTGGATATTTTATGCCCAGCCCCGAGCACTTATAGAATCATAGAATCACTTGGGTTGGAAGAGACCTTCAGGATCATCGAGTCCAACCATAAACCTATGCCAAAACCACCCCTAAACCATGTCCCTTAACACCACGTCTACACGTCTTTTAAATACCTCCAGGGACGGCGATTCCACCACCTCCCTGGGCAGCCTGTTCCAATGCCTGATAACCCTTTCGGTAAAAAAGTCTTTCCTAATATCCAACCTAAACCTCCCCTGGCACAACTTGAGGCCATTTCCTCTTGTCCTGTCGCTTGTTACTTGGGAGAAGATATTGACCCCCACCTCGCTACAACCTCCTTTCAGGGAGTTGTAGAGAGTGATAAGGTCTCCCCTCAACCTTCTCTTCTCCAGGCTAAACAATCCCAACTCTCTCAGCCGCTCCTATAAGACTTGTTCTCCAGACCCCTCACCAGCTTCGTCGCTCTACTCCGGACACTCTCCTGCACCTCAATGTCTCTCCTATACTGCGGCGCCCAAAACTGAACAGAACTTCTTCCAGGGGCTACAGCCTGTGAAGCTGTAACTCCTCTCCCTAGGCAGGAGTAGCATCAGACTGCAAGTAAATTAGTCAAAAACACAACGTGACCATTCAAAATGCTCCAGCTTGAAACAAAACCGACCAACTCAAGCGGCCAGATACAGGGAGAAGGGTCCCTTTACTAAATCTTACAATTCAATTAGTGAGGGACAAGTACACAGGCTTTGGGCAAAAGGTATTTTGTCTTCCAATCTTTACTGGGCGATGAAATGAGATAGTGGCTTCATGTGTAATTTCTAGCTAACTGGCAGCTAGGCCTGGAATGAAAATGGTTGCAGAAAAGTCAAAGCTGCGTAGCTGCACTAGCAACAGCCTGCTAAATATTATGTCATATTCAATTTTCAAGTCATTTTTCAAATGATTTTAATTAGATATTGTTTCAATCTCACATGCATTAATTTAATTTCTGATATCAACATTTCAGCTCTCAATCTGTTCAGATGCGGTACCTTGCTGCCTGGAGTAATTTAAAATATTGTTTGCATCTCCAGCAATTTTGTGGGCACACATCCTTACAACCTGTGCTAGCCAATAAAACCAGCAGATGGAAATTCAGGCTCTGCTCACCACTCCCAGTGCACCTTCGCATTCTTGCAGTTTTTTGGTACAAGACAGCCAGATTTCCACGCGCAGAATCAAGGAATTTTCCATCTCGGTTTGTCTCTAATTCTGCGCAAAACATAGGCACAAAATCCATTTGTCAGGCAAACAGCAGCACTGCATGTTGCCATAAGAGAAAAACTGGCCCATACTTGAGTAGCTGGCATTTGAGCTGCATATTTTTTCAAACTCATTCACTGAAACAGCATCACTTTCCTCTCTCTAAACCTTCTAGCTCCCACGTCCCTAACGTCCCATGGTCAGATAATGTTCCAGGACAGAGCACCAGAGACCTGATACATCAGAACCTCACATAGCTGTCTGTTTGCATAGATTAGGTGTGTATTTTAAACACTTTCTTTCTGCCTGACTGCTTGCATTGATTTATTTTTAGTTATTTAATAAATAGCTATTCAATTGTATGTTTTCCCTCAACTGTCCTTTAAAATGAGCACACCGCTATTCTAAAATGTGATACTTAGACTGTAGTGAAGGAGTTTGGGATATATGCAATAACATTTTTGTATTTCTCTGAAGCTTTTTTGTTAACGGTGAAATCCGTCTCTACTGACTTTGCTGTCTCAACTAAGGAATCAGTCAAGGTTCCCTCACTAGCCAAGAGAAGTAAATAGGTATTGCCAGAAATTAACTTATCCCATCCTGAGATAGGTATCATTTATTCATCTTATATAAATACAGTCCTGCAAAGGCCTGTTGGGTCAACCAATAATTTATATTTTTTTCCCATAGGCATAACCTTGTAAGAAAGATATGTATACAAGCTCCAAAATACTTCAGCAGTAAACCAGTCCTATGGGCAGTACCGTGGCTACAGAGAGGGATTTGCAAGGTGTGGTGTCACTGTAATGGTTCTGTTCTTGAAGTATGAACAAAACCAGTTTATATGAATTAGAATTGTGGAAATGAAAAACCTTTTTCTATTCTGAAAGCTTTCTTGCAGAGTTGAGAAACCCATTATCAAAAGTATTCTCCTAAATAATATAAGGAAGTTGATATCTATCCAGAGAGGAGTTTTGAGTACTAATAACAAAATAAACCATGCTTTGGCTATATATGTTTTACAAATACAGAATATATTTCAATGAATTTTAACTGTGACTTTTTTTAATACTATTGACCGTTTTAACAGTGACAATTCAATGTTGCATATTACTTGATGGAGTGCAGCACATGTATGTGTAACAATTTGCTTGCATACTTAAAACACTTATCCATTATTTATAGCTAAAGGTGCACCAATTCAGCCAATGTTAGCAGAAAATGAAAAAAGAGGTGTCATTCCACCTTTCAAATCAAAATTTGTTCACATAAATATTCTTTGACAAGTTTCATTTCTGTATCGAAAATTCAGATAGAACAACCTGCAGTATGTTGAGCGGAAGCTAAAGCAGAACACAGTCAGGTAGACCAAAGTAGCGTGACTACCGGCACAAGGGCAGACAATTTTTTTCAGAAAGCTTGTTTCTGAGCTGACTGCTAATGTCTACATCAACTTTTTACTGTAATTTTAAAGTCCCAGTTAGCTTAACATTAAAGTTCACTGTCATATGTTCAGTCTTAACATTTACAAATTTGAAAGCAAGATTCATGGTCCCAGGGGATGGGCGGGTAAGAAGGACCATCTGGATCTCTCTCAGCTCCGCTTGGTACAAGGAAGTCTTTGCCTCCTCACCTTCACAACACTGTGGAAAGTAACATGCCATAAAATAAGCTTAAGGCCACTGCTTCTTTCCTTTCCTTTCCTTTTAAATACAGGTTTTTCAAACAGCATTGTAAAATAACAAGTTTACTGCCTTGTTTTATTCATAGTCAGGAATTCAAGAGATTGCTTTAATTTTCTTGTGATGAAGATAATAGCACTTACTCAGATTTTCAAGAGTAGCAATGTATTCTAGTTTTGCATCTGCTTTTTGCTTCTGTTTGAATACTCTCTCCTTCCATATCCTTCATTCTGATCCCTCAGGATATCCACTGCATCCCCTTTTTGTGTTCTATTATTTTTAAATAAGAACTGTCTGTCCTCTTTAAAAACATAAACTTTTATGTGAGATCTGTTCCTTGTCCTTTTAATGCTTTAGAAAAAGTAGAAAAATTATAAGACTCTATGGCCATCTCTGTCTAATTGGAACGAAAATATTGACGTACCTAGTGTCCAGGAATAGTAGTATTTAAAATACAAGTTTATCCCCTGTTCTTGTTTTTCTAGCAATATTAACTGGAGTGGTTTCTAAGCAGAAAGAAACATTGAAGTGACACAGAAGTTACTAATTATGGTTGTAGGTTTGTAGAAATTCAAGAAACCCAGTTCTCTGGAATTTAACTGACCTTGTGTGGTTTCTTTAGAATAGAGGATGTGTTATTGGGGCAAGGGAAAGGACTAAAACTTCTCCCAGGAGACTACCAGTTACTTTTTCTATAGATTCTGTTATTTTTTTTAACATAAAACAAACCAAAGGGCTCAGGAAAAGAAAACCAAGAACAGTCATTGCACCTTTAAAGAAGTGATTGACTTCTCCTGAGGGTCTCCCTGGAAAGCACACTGATCCTCTTTGATATATAACATTTAAAAATGCACATATTGACCTCCAATTATTAATCCTCGTCTTTGTTATGCTGTACTTTTTTAGCACCCTCCTGCTTGCACTAGTTTGAGTCTTCTCATATAAACAGCCTGAAATATATGAATTATTCTTACTCTTGTTTAAAATCTGTCAAAATCTTTGGATGGACACTGTAGTGTGTTTGCACTGGTACATGAAAAATTTAAGGTGCACTACCACTAATTCTCAGCATGTGAAGCGGTTGTTATTTTTAATAGATACATATTCAAGAACTGTCATTTTTTTTTCAGTCATTTCCTCAGTTAATAAAACAGTACCCTGTAGGTTCATTTCTTTAATGATCCAAAACACAACTTCAAGCCATGTTATTTGTTATTCATCTACAACTACACTTAATGTCATCCTAGTGGCACAAATGTAACAAGACTGAGTTGGGAAAACATTAGCAATATTTCAGCTGACTGGCTCACTAAATCATGAATAACACAGCTAATGGACAAGGTCATTCACTAACAAAATCTATTCGCTGTGCCTCAGAATAAAATGAAAATATTTATTACCAAGGATGCCACTAGTAACAGGAGTCAGAATAAAGCTTTCAGGTAAGTGTGAATAGGGACGATGTTAACTTGCCCATCGTTTCTCACAATAAGTTTTCATAATTCTGCCTTGATAATTTTGAAGGCTACTTTGCTACCTTTAAAAAAAAAAAAATCAATAAAATTAGCAAAAAGTGGAAGAATCAGCTTGTAGTTTGGAAATACAAGCCGAATATTTTTTTAAAGAATATAAAGTTTAATCATATTACAAAAAAACCCATTATGTTTATCCTTGGATGGGTGAAGTGCAAAATATGGAAGACAAATGCTTGTCTACAAAGGTAACTGGGTCCTGAATGCATTTACAGAATTTGCGTATATGCGTGTGTGTGTGTGCAGGTAGGCACATTTGATGGGAACGAGGAGAAGGATTTAACAGGGGAGATCTAAGTGTGTGAAGAATGGCTACCTTGCAGACCCTGGGGATGACCAAAAAATCAGGATTGTTACTACACCACCTGTAAATTCTCATGGCCGGGATCGTCCTGGGATAGTCACTGTGCAAACACACAACTAAATGGTGGTTCCTGTGCAAAAGAGTTTCTATTTACCAAACAAATGGAGACAGTACACGGCTACAGAGAGGAGTACAGACAGCAAGGACTTGATATCGGGCAACGCAACAGCAGAATACCAAAGCAGCACCCATCCACACAATGTTCTTTCTCTTCTTTTTTGGCACAGGAAGTGATGTGATCAGCTAAGCCTTATAAATCCTTTAAAAGCTGCAGCACTTTCACCGTTTCACTGTTCAAAGGCGCAGAAGAGACTTATTGGCAAGGTTTAAAATAAGGAGAAAAGGCAGGAAAGGGCACTCTGATCAGCTCTCCCAGAAGTGCTGGAAGCCAAGGGAAAGCTTTCCATTCTGTAACTGGTGTGACGGAGAGGTCTCTCTTTCGCAGTAGGCTTAACCCAGTACTTGCTGGCACGAGTTTCTGCTGGCAGTGTCCCTCCTCTAACAATGCTATGAAGACACTTTTTTAAGACATCCCTACAAAGCATAAAAAAAGATACGTGGACTATCCCACTACCTGTGGTGCCCCTTCAATCCCAGCAGATTATAAATCAGCCTATAAACCTCTCATTGGGCAAGACGCCATTGCGTATTTCAGATCTCTGCGTGCTTTGGGGGAGAATCCTACATTCAGAAAGAAAAGCATTTCTGTCATGCTGTTCTTTTTTAAGGAAATCGTGAGGAACTGCAGGAATATTAGAGCTAGAGAAGACAGATGAATTGACAGAGCGAGAGGCTGTGGACTAACACTGTGTATCAGGAGCTAGCCCTGCTGGTCGAAGAGTTTACTGGCCATCAAAATGCCAGCCACGCACTTTTGTGAGTAGCCCCTTATCCTTTATCCCTTTTTTTTTTTTTGGTCAAAATGTGCATCATTAGCAAAATATCGTCAATTTAAACTATTTGAGCTTACCTCGTAAATTTTGACTGACATGATTTCGCGAGCGATCGCAGGAGCAGTCCCACCAGCAGATACAAGACAGCGGTAACCTCCGTCAAGGGTACAATAACCTCTTTCATTGGCACTGATGCATTCAAAAGAGGACATCGGCTCGCAGCTGTTATGAGTCTGTCAGACTTGTATGGATTATGCAATTTAATGCATAGAAATCATTACTGCATACAATTTACGATAAATGTAAATGAAATGCCTCTCCGCTTTATGCATACATGGGCATAGGTCACTATTTGAGTGCCAGCAATTTCAAGCAATTTCTGCATGCTATTTGCTGCAAAAATTAGCACAATAGCTTCCTTACGGGGTGAACATCTATAGGAGAGTTAAAAGCTTGGTGAAATGTTTTCCCACTTCCGCCAGCCTGCTCTGTTTGGCAGGCAGGCTCTCCCCGACCAAGAGGGGTTGCAAAGCACCCCTCAGGCTGGGCACCAAGCCGTCCTTGCAGTGCCCTCCCCTCCCTGGCCATAGCACAGGCTCGTTTCCAGACCTCCCCCTTGATGCAAGCACATGGAAACCAACCTTAAAACAAATATTCGCTACTGGAAAAGGAAGGCGGCTATTACAAGGGCAGTACAGATAATGACTTCCTCAGGAAAGAATTTTGTGAGAAAGAGGCTTGCATATTTCCTGACCCCCTTGCTTTTGTAGACTGCTGGATCCGTGACTGATTTCTAAAGGAGAGGATGCTCTTGTGAAAGCATTTTAAAATTCCTTTTTATATATTTTTATATATATATATATATATATATATAGCGGACACCAGAGCAGACACTTTATAAATACCTACAATAATCTACACATGCACACATAACATGTATGTCTCAATATAAGACAGATGCATATGGCTTATTCCACCCACTGCTCTTCAAAAATGAGTACAGAACAGTGGTATAAACATAAATTAAGTATGAGGTATACATCTCCGCCAATCAAGATTAATGTATATTATTATCCCTTGACCCCTTCTTAATGTTCCATTTTACCATGTTTCTAAAATATTTATACCATACAGGGTGTTAAATTATAGCAATTAAGACCATAGTATGGTTTTATTAATATTTCATCAAGAATGTTTCATAATTTGAATTTCCCTGGTGCCCTTCTGTTGCTTTGCTGTATGCTGTGGGGATGGAGGGCATTTCTGTCTCGTTCTTCTTCATCTTTGCAGAACTTTACCAGCATTTTGCTTTATTTAGCCGGAGGCGGTGTTTTGTAGCCACTGATTTTCTACCTAGTGGTGGAGTCCTGTCATAGTTTCAGCTTCTTTATGGCCAGTTCTGGGTCTCCAGCACAACAAAGACATCAGCAAACTGGAGATCAGAGAAGGGCCACCAAAGGGACTGGAGCATGAATTCAAGGAAAGGCTGAGACCAACAAGTTTGTTCAGCTTGGGGAAGAGAAGTCTAAACGGTGATTTAACTGCTGCTGACTGCTGCTTGGGCAGGATGACAAAAAAGATGGAGCCAGACGTTTGCAGAGACTCGTACCAAAAGGACTCGAGGCAAATTGCTACAAAGGAAATTCTGGTTGGACTGAAGGAAAAAACTATTTTCATAGTGAGTAAGTGATGGTTGAGCATTGGGACAGGCTGCCCTGAGAGGCTGTAGAATCTTTATTTGTTGAGATTTCCATAATTCAGATGTAGCAGGGCCTCAAGGAGCCAAACTGCGGATTTGGTACTGTTTGACACTGGTGCTTGGACTCAATGACCTCCAGAGGTCCCTTCCAACTTAAATTTTTCTATGACTATAAATATATATATAACATCTTTAAAGACAGCAATTCTTCACAAAAGGCTGTATAATTCCACCCTAACATATCTGAAACACTGATAAAACCCTCCTTGAAATAGGTATTGCATGTTTTTATGAGGAAAAGCTGCTGCCCTCGAGTACCATCATCTCTCAGACCTGGGTTCAGCAAAGCATTTTTATTTCTGATTCAGTTTGCTCTTATACAGCAAAGCAATTTAAGACATGTTCAGCTGATGAATCATGGCCCAAAACCACTGGAGTGGAGGGAAGAAGAGAAGCACAGAAAATTGGGAAAATTCAAAACAAGTTAACATTTGGGCTTTATTGCTTAGTTTTTGTGGTACGTGTATCTGCATGGTCATCACAACAGAGCTGAACTAGATTATGGCAGCAAAACTGAAGAGATTGAAAAGATTAAAAAAATGGAACATCATGTGAATAATGAAAAAACACGGAAAGATTTTTTTAGAGAAAACAGTAGTATTAGAACAGGCAAAAAATAAATAGAAGAAAAGGAATTACATGCAATGCTGTTCAAGTATGAAGAAAGGTCTCTTCCAGAAGCAGCGTAATGTCACTGCATAAATGACAGGTGATTAAAGGACAAACCTGAGTTGTACAGCTGCCAAAGCATGAGGCAGACAGACACAAAGGCAGAGGACGAAGAGAGTTGGATCGATGGAGACAAAGAGGGATGAGGGTAAAGGAAAAATTACCCAGGACATCAGATTAGGTTTGGCTATTCCCTATATTTTACAGTCTGTATTCCAAAGGTCGTTTCATAATGCGGTTTTAGACGTCTGAAAACTAGGCATTTAGTAAAAGCTTCTTGCCTGCTTTCCCCATAGCTGATAGAGAGACAGAGGCGCTTCTGGAGAGCACTTCGTCCTCTCAGAAAGACATCATTCACGTGTAAATAAAATGTCACCATCCATTTGACGTGCAGCGATGATACGCCAAAAGCAGCTGGGGATTCGCAGCAAAGATTCAAGGAACTGATTTGTGTGATTCAGAAACAGGTAGGCGATCTCACCAGGAAGGGTGTTACCGAATTGATGGGTGAAAAGTCAAGATAGCAAGAAGGCGATGTCTCTGCTAACCACAGCCTTAGTCACCCAGGCTATAACATGAAGGATAAAATTCCACTCTGCTGTTTTCCCAGAATTCCCAGACTGTAGTTTCAAACTCAAAATTAATTTTGGGTTTTCTCTAAAAAAGAAATCAGTATTTTTTTCTCCATACATATACCTGTATTATTTTATATAATCTAGGATATAACATAGCAGTGAGTAATACTGACGCAGAGCGATGATTGACTTAACCTAGCAAGAGAATACAAGAGTTAAAATGAGAGTTGTAAAATATTTCATTAATTTCAAAACATCAAGGACAGTTTTTACTAGGTACAGACTAGAACACTTTTTTTTTCTGAATCATTAAATTGCTTTTTTGTGCTGCAATGATCTTATATTAAATACTTTAACATATGAATTGTTTCATGCAGTACTCAGCAGCCTGTTTTCAAAATAATGGAATGTTACAGTTTTTATATTTTCATTTGGAAAAAAGAGCAGAATTTTGTGTATTATACGAATCAATTTTGATTAATTTTTGATAAGATCTACAAAAAAAATTCCTCACCAAAAAAAGTTTGCTGAACAGACAAAGTTGAAAAATTATCAGGAGGAACAAAGGCCTCCAGGGTTATCCGGAAAGGATTTTGGTTGATGTGGGAATTCATATAAATGGAGGCACCAGCAAAAGAGCACAGCTCTCTATATTACATTGTCACATAGCAGGAAGAGTTGATGCTCCTTCAGGTAACATTGTGCCACATATAAAAAATGAGCAATTTCGAGCAATTAGTTTCACCGAAGGTTGAATGAGAATCTGAGCGTCCTGCTGTCTTGCGAGTGAAGCTATGAAGGAGAAAGGAGGCTTGTTTTTCATGTGCAGGATGGGTGAGGAGATGAATGCAAGATAATTAACAGGTTGCTTCATCTCTTGTTTTTTGATAGCCAACTTAATTAGAAGTTCTGTAATTTTGTATCTGGACAATTCCTTGGGTCAAGTTTGGAATGCAATTCCTACAAAAAACTCATCTATAAAGGATAAAAGCACCAAGGTCTTGTAAAATAGAGATATATGTAGGATGTAATTATATGTAAAGTGTATGTGTTTTGTGTGCATGATGTATGGTGCTGGAATAGGATTTGCATATATTTGAATATTCATTAGATCTTCAATATCTTGTGAAACAAAATGCAATAAAGGAAGGAATAGAAACAGAGATAACAAGGAGAAGATGCATCTCTTTCATTTTCCTAATTTCACACTGTATAATGATCTACCCATCTATTTTCTTATTTAAAAATATCAACAAGATGTTTGATATTATAAATAACGTTAAATAATAGACATTAATAATGCATTATAACCTCGCATTCAATTACATTCTTTAAATTAAATCCAAAGATATTAATACTTAAATAATAATTAATATAAGATTAACTTTTAAATTTAGCACTGTATTACTTTGTGGAAATCATATTAGTAGTTAGAATACTTTAAGGACATAAGCCTGTCTAAATCAAACTGCAGGCACCGTTGACAATTTATTAAAAGGAATCAAAATATAACGCTTATTTGGTAATTACAACATATAAATACAGTTCCATTATCATATCGATCATAGTACTGCAGCTACCTCATTCTTTTAAGCTACCATATTATTACTTCTGCAATTTTACTATGTACTTAAAATACATTATGCCACATTTAAAAATTATTATTTCAGCAGCAGTAGAGCAGTGTTAGAGTTAAGGGAATACAGGGTTTTTATAAAGCCTAATACATCTGAAGGGGAAAGCACTCAGAGTATCTAAATATGTTTTCTATGTGCAGTTTGAACTCCAGTTGTTCAAAGTGAAGTGTCGCCTTTGGTGTGGAACATGAAGTACTTTGGATAGAAGAGCAGAGCAGCATCAAAGGAGGACTAACCATCTGATGCCACAAAATGCATGTATTGATTTCATATTTTGAAAGGCTTTCTTTACTTTGAATATATAGCAGATCCGAAGAAAGTTTGAACTGACCCCAATGAATTTAAATCCTGCTTTAACTAAAATGTAGTATTTGAGAAGGACATACAAGTTATTCTATCATTATGCTTGTTATCAGCAAACAGGGTGGTAATTCAGAGACAGAGATATGACATATTGGGCTTTTGGACCAGAGAGGTTATAAAAACTACAAATATTACTTGTATTTACAATCCTCAGTAGCTGACGAAAAAGAAACTACTTTGAAATATCCTTTATAGAGTAGGCAGAGGTTGCTTTTTAAACATCATTTAAGCTAAAATACTTAAATAACCCATTTTTTTCTACTGGTTGATATTATACAACATGTTTTCAGCCTTAGACAAGCCACAAAGCAATTAAATTGACTATTGGATTTAATTTTGGCATTATATGTTTTTTCAAACTTGCAGCTTTTAATTTCATTCACCTTTTATTTTAATTATTAATTAATATTGACTTTCCTTTAGGTCATGCCCTTAGGTCAAAGGACAAAAATGTCATTTAGGTATTTACCCAAAGTAAATTAAAGTTTGGTATTGTTTTGGTTTGGCTTGGTTATTAAAAAAAAACCCCTCAAAACTCAGTACCACCCCCCAAAAAAAGTTCTCTGTACAAATCCTTCCAGATATCCAAAGCATGTTCAGGATTATAATAAAGCAAATACAATTTGTTTCGTTTTTTTCACTGAATCTCTTCGGAGTAGTCTTAATCTGGAATGGAGACACTGTAAAAATTTGTCTTCCTTTGCATTACCTGAAGATGCATAAGTACGGGAGGGAACGATGCCTATATGTTCAAGAAATTTTTTTCTGAGAACCAGAGAAAGTAGTTTTATGAAAAGTGAGAACAAAATAATTAGACAGCTGTATTTTTTCTTCCATTATTAGCTTTTGCTTCAAATGTATTTTAAAATACCTTTTTTCTAATCAATAAAATGCTTGCCGCTGTTTGTATAATTAGCATCTGATCTACAGACGCGGAAGCTTCCTGGCAAAGTCTAGAGCACATACTTGGGGGAACCTAAGGTGTTGCTAATAATAGTTGCAGCTGGTAGTCCTTTCACAGAAATTACTGCTGTAGAGCAGAATATCTGTTTGTGCCTGAGCTGCCAAGCACAGAAATGCTGCATCTTGGCACGCTCTGCCCTCCCTGGGCACAGCAGTGACAAGGGATGGCTGGACACATGCCCCAATCTGTTGATCTGCCATGGCAATGATAGCCCTTGGCAGGACAAACGAGTAGGAGCCACATACCACTTTTCACATTTTGCAGCTAAAGCTAGTGGAGCATGTCTGCCTGAGCCCCATAGCCGAAGCCATCCCCCTGCATCCAAATACAGCCCAATTAATCTCACTTTATGAAGAACTCAGCTCTGCAAAATGGACATTTTCCCTACTGAGCTTGAATTTTTTCCTGTTTTGCAGTGTTGTTTGAGCCCTCGCTAACTAGGCACAGTGTTGATTACGTGGCTGATGAGAGCAAAAGTGTCTGAATAATCTGTGGTTATAATAATAGTATGCAAATACAAACATGAATTTATACAAAATTCTTTTGCGTGTTTGTAAATTCTCTCCAAACAGCTTGGCGTTATGGCTTTGCTAGACCTAATTTGAAGAAGAGTTTTCTGCGTGTAATTCTTAGGTCATAATTCAGAATTTGATTCAGAGCTGAATTTTGGTGTGAGGTCATAACTGTTTTGTGCCTCACCGATTTCACTGTTGTGCTCCATATGGGCGCTGTCAAATGGGAATCTTACCCTGTTGATTTTATAGGGTCACATTTTCATAAGCATTCAGTTCTATTCACTCAAAATATAATTGCTGTGCATCAATTTCAGCGAGACATAAAAGTCACACCGAGCTGCTTCTGCTTTGTGATTGGAAACAGATTGCATAATATAGACACATCCCCTTTATACAGTAATATCAGTGTCAGTAAAAGTCTTTGTCCTCCATATGAGATGGGAAAGTTGTGAAATAGTGAAAGTGATTTGCTGCAAGTCACCCAGCAGCCTACTGCCAGGAATGGAAATTCCTCACTGTCCTGAAGCCAGACTCAGTGACACTACATTTCATCCCATGGCTCAGCAGTGAAAAACAGAATATTTCTATAAATACTGATAGTTTAATGTGTTCATCCCACCCTGGAATTTGTAACCAAACACTACCATGGGGGATTCAGGATAAAAAAGAAATAAATAAAAGTGAAATAAAATTATAGAGCTAAAGAAATCAGCTGCACTAAATACACCATTTTTTTCCTACCCTCAGCTAACTGCCTTTTTCTGAAGAAAGGTAAGGGAAATTCTTTGGGGAAAATGAGAAGCCACCTCTGAGAAAACAGCAGCAATCAGTGCACAACAATAAAATCACAGATTAACTGAAGGTGTTCTTTATTATAAATACATCTAACAATTCATTTTACTTGGTACTTTGGGCCCATTTAAAAATGATCTGATAAAGGAACATTATTTCTTAGACTGATAACCAGCTTACTGGATTTCAGAGAGGTCAGAGGCTTCCTTGTTTATTTAGCCGAAGTAGCCTTCTGATCTTCTGAAGTAGCTCTCTGATCTTCTCAGTCTATCGTTATTATTAGTCTTCCTGGAGTTCTGCTTTTCAAATACCTTGTCTCCAGCTCACTTTGCATTTCCTATTCAGCAATTTAACCCTACAGACACTTTATAAAACAAGATAAAAATCCATAAATTAGGTGTCCATGGGTGCTTGTGCCCTATATCTTTGTCAAGGATGATCACAATCAAATGCTTGTTTCTCGAGACAGCCTGTCAGCGAGCACAATTACAGGTTCTCAACTTGCCCTGCCATAGCACGCAGCAGAAGTAAGACTCTTGTAGCAAGGGAAATAGCTTCATACTCACTCTTCATCTGTCTCTTTCCTGTCAATTTTCTTAGTTCCACTTATTTTCTTTACAGATTGCCATTAATACTCTTTTGAAAAAGCAAAACTTTATTAGATATGCAATACTTATATTCCTTTACGGGTACGGTTACTTCAGAGACGGCGTAGCGAACTGGAGCGTGGTGCAAATGTAGCTAAATCAGGGTAACTAGGGAGTTTGGCAGCTCTGCCGTGTCACCACGACAGCGTGAAGACCAATGCGAGGCACTGGTCCAAGGTGCCACAGCTAAACTACTAGCAGCACCCCCAGCAGTTTAAACCCTTTGAAACACTGACATCCTTGGGATCTTTTACTTCTAGATGTGAAGGGAAAACCCTGCCATCATTATGTACAGCAGAAATTTCGCTATGGACTTCACTGAGATCAAAATTTAACTATGGTTCTTTTTTTTTTTTTTTTTTTTTTTTACA